>CM076577.1:1293847134-1294099634 GCA_034641835.2 Pinus albicaulis
CTGGATGGAAATAATTCACGATTGACAAGAGCTACTTCTGTAACTTCTTCGGCCTCAGGGGTAGGATGAAAGTTCTCTTTGGTTCTAGCACTTCCCCTGGGTGGGCTATCTGAGTAATATTCAAGATTTTTCTCAGTGGAGTCGGGATTTTCTACTTGGATTTCTTGGGAAGAAGAGGATGGATAATATTCTTCAGACAATTCAGGAATTTTAGCACGAACTGATTTCTTTTTTTTCCAACTTCTTCTGTGAATGGTCTTCTCCGGGTCAGACACAGGTGTTTTCGGCTGTGAGGTATCTGACCTCAAATGGGGTTTACGAGAAGCCAAGACTTCCAATAAAATTTATCAAATAAAGACCAGTGGAGTCACCAAGGTGAGAAATCTGCAACTCTTCACCTCTCTGTGCTCACCTGATTAGAGAGTGAATACAATTTGTCGAGACCCAGGGAAACTAATATTCTTGAATTCGTTCCCCGGCAACGGTGCCAGAAAGATGTTGTGGATGATTTTGTCACCCTCCTAGAGACAACCTAGAGTTGCCATAGACCAGTGCCTAGGACATCTTAATATAGCAAGGAGCCCTTTATAGTTTGGGTTGTCAGTCCAAGAGCTCACTTACTATCTCTTGTTTGAACAAGGAAATTAGTTTTGAATGGGACCAATCTCTCTCAGAAGCTGACACAAAGATAAGAATAATGTAGGAACATCATGTAAAACTTCAACATGAAAGCATCAGACAGTTAAGAGACCGCTTACTGTAAAGAGGGCCGATTCAAATAATATATCACAGAAATCAGATATCAGGAAGTGAGTGCGGTGAGGAAACATAAGAAGATATTAGCTAGCATGAGACTGATACCCAGATACACAACAGAACCATATAAGGGCGCACCAATTTACGAATCCTTATATGACAATGGCGTTTTAAAAGCACCCTCCTCAAGCAACTAATATAGCAGAAAATATGGAAAGAGTGAACATGGAACAGTATACCATGACTAGGCCTATTTAAAACGCTTGACTAATTCCAGAAAGGGCATCAACGAGGATGAATCCTTAATGCAAACTAGTGAGCCACTCGCATTCTAGAACATGATACAAGAAGATAATGAGCATGAAAGAGATATTGTATTAACACATGAGAGAAATTACATACTGTGAGATACTAAAGACCAGAATCCTCATTACAGTTATAACCACTCCTCACTGAGACCCTACGGGCTCTGAAGCTTCATACAGAAATATTACAAAAATGTATACAGAAGTCTTCTCGCTGCACAGTTTGCTGATAGAAATCTGGAACCCTTACAATGTCTTCTTTTTGAGCCTTTATAGGGAAGATAGAGAATTCTAGAGGAGGCGGAGGTAGATGAAGCACATTTAATGACTTATTTTCAATCAAATGGCGGAAAACATTCGCGCCCATCTCTGAATGACTAACTATAAACGAATGTACTTTACAAACTGTCTATAGAAATAAATGCTGGGAGATAAAAATCTCCTTATATACAAGACACAAATAATAAAATATATACAGTGTGTTGCCTTCTGCTGAGGGAAAATCTGCTGTCGTAAGAGACCTGTAATATTCTGCAATTTTGTATTTTACTCTCGGCCCTTGATTTTGGATTCGAATCCTAGATCTTTAATGCGGTGCGAATTTCTCTGGAGGGTTCTATTGATCCATATCTCTGTCTTATTTAATGGTGGTCATCTCTCCCACCTACCCTCAGCTTCCTCTTTAAATTTCGCCAGCAGAATATGTCCTTTGGTATGCTCTTTGATCTCTGCAATGGAGGCGGTAAACTAAAACGCCTTCTTTGCCATTTAAAACCTGCAAAACTCGCAAAAAATTAGGGAACACAGCCTCGGAGACAGGGAGTATGGAGGGGGAGATGATAATGACATCGTGAAAACAGACAAATAACAGGAATACGCATGGAGGTGGAAGAAAATCGATAGAGGTTCGACAGATAGACGAAATGTGGGTTTTATTTGTGACACAGTCGGGTCGTGAGGAAGAAATAACGACAAATATGAATAAAAACATATGAACAAACACTCACACACACACACACACACACACACACACAGATATATATATATATATATATATATATATATATATATAGCGCGCGGAGGGATATTATGGATGCACGGGACGGAGACATGTGGATGTACGATGGACGGGTGGGGACTGACGTGGCAGCGGAGTCAACGGACGGGGAGACTGGGATCTGGATCGTCGGATTATAAACGTAAATCGGCGGCTAGGAATGGACGGGAGCGACACGATGGTGGGCCACAAAGCACGGCGAACACACGTTAACAAGTGGGCAGTTTTGGTACGTATCCGTCGTTGGATGGCGATCGACAGATCGGACGATTCAAACTAATTCCGCTGCCCGGCGAGCGTACAGGCTTTAACGCGCGGGGAAAAATGGTTTTAGGGCCCGTACAAGAGACGCGTGGCTCCTCTCTAATGGAATTGCTAGTCTATGTCGAATACCGCCAGCCTGGTGGAAGCAGTGCGGGGCAATACCGCCGGTTTCTGGCGTGCGCGGGGCCTCCGACTGTAACGCTCACCGCTTCGTTGATTTAATTCAATCGCACGGCTGCTATCCCTCCCGATAACATAAAACAATAAGCCCTCTTCCCTTTATCCTGTGGTTCTTGGGCTCGGGTCGTATGAAAGCAATAAGGAGAGGGGCTAAGGACTTGGGGCTTCGGCCCGATATAATTTAAATGACGAGTCTTCAACCTTTGTGGAGTGAATTTTCGGGCGGAGACATTTATATAAAACAGGAGCGTGGGAATTTAGGCCACGGTGGAGCTTCGTATCTGATTCGAGTGGGGCAATAGGCCAAAATTCATGGGCAGGGGTAAATATGTACAACAACATTCATCAGGAACTGCGTGAGCAAGGCAGACTATATGGAGACAAAAAATTGGCTAAGGAACTTTCCAATATTTGTATGACAATGTGAGACAGTTAGCTATTGTACTGAGAGCTCTTGGAGTAGATATTTGTATGTAATTGTTTCATGATTCCTTGTGGAATATACAATATATGATAGAGGGGTTTTGAGCAGTAAGCTTTCCCCAGGAATATCTAGTGTTATGGTTTTGATCTATTCTTCTTTTCTTCATGTGATTCGTAGTTGTGTTGTTTTTTAATTCTGCAAAATATTTGTAGAAGCGATTTTGTATTTAACAGTAGCACATTGTTAGATCGGGTGAATCCAAGATATACATGCATGTTGTATATTCACAATTTACTACTTTTGTCATAGATTATACTTGTACTAGGCTTGTTGTGAATTTGAACCTTTTTTTCTCGGTGGTGGCCAAGTGGCCTATTTTGTAAACATTATTATTTGAATTTTGGCCATGACTAATGTTGAAAGTTGGTCACTTGCTAGATAATATTCTTTATGTTTTGTAATATGGTTAAATGTTTTATGTTCTAAAAATATGCGACATGCTTAAATGTTTTATGTTTTACATTATGCATAAATGTTTTATGTTTTATAGTATGCTTAAATGTTTTATGTTTTATAGTAATTGCTAGAAGCTAGAATGTAGATGGTTGATGCTCGAATAATTAATTATTGATGTACAATGGAATCATGGATGTCATATCTATCTTGATTTATGTAAAAATATGCATGTTTTCATGTCTTCTACAACTAATATGGTATTTGGAAATGTTGTTTTGAATATAAATGCAAAAAAATATTTAAAAAAAAAAAAAATATATATATATATATAGTAGACACTTCTAAAATGATTCGCTTCCTAATTTTTTGGAAAATGAGGCTTCCATATCCCTACTTCCAAAAAACATCCCCACTTCGTGCAACGTTGGTTGACATATTATGAACCGAAGTCTCAGACCTCCCCTGAGTCTATCATATCTTCAGTGGCCGACAAGCAATCAATCGCACCTCTCACTAGTTGTTAGCCACCTATAAAATTTGTCATACCAAATGGTGGATAAAACTTTTTTGAGCCTTCAAGGAACAAATTTCATTGCTAAAAAATTGTTGGCTCTTGAAGACTCTAGAAGGCCTCATGCCTCTGTCCAAAAACTTCACTTCTATTTCCCATTTTTCACCCAGAAATTATGCTAATTTCATGAGGAGAGACTGCTGCAAAGACCATCATTTTCCCCTTTTCCCCACTTAAAACCAACCTTCATTTGCACCCCTTTCTTCCATATAAATCCTCTATTTTTCATGTTTTCCTTTCATGAAAATCCCCCTTTCATATGTTAAAAACTCATTTTTAACTATTTTCGAACCCATCAAATTCCATTGAAAACTATGAAGAATTCATAGTTATATAAGTTTTTCTATGGACTTAAGCCCCTTGGGCTAAGTCCTAACCACTTCCCCCCACATACCCATGCGTTAAAACCAAACGCCAAAGCCTTTCGGCGCTAATCGCATCGCACAATTTCAAACAACACAAGTCTTTTGCCATAGATCAAAAGTTCCGATGCGATTAGTTTTGTATTATAAAAACCCCCGATTGCATCATTTTATATATATATTTTTCCCCGTGGGCCCACCTCTGGTGCTTATCCTTTCTATATTTTCCTTCCCGATCCGCTTTTTCTTTTGAAAAACCCACAACCCACTTTTCCAAACTTTTGTTATAAAAACACAAGTCACGTGTTTTAATATAAATGGGTTAATTAAAAAGACTGACGTGCAATCGCATCGAAAAATTTCAAATGGGTTGATTAAAAAGACCCGCATCAAAAGTTCCGATGCGATTGTGTCTTATATCTATAGCCCCCGGTCTTTTTGTTTCCTTTGTAAAACCAAGCACAAAGGCCAAATTTTTTATCATGTCAGAAAACGTTTAATGGGCTGATTGAAAAGCCCCAGGCCCGAAGGCCTGACTCTGATAAACCCATATATACATAAGACCGGGCCTATCGGAGATTTATATAAAAAAAGCCCCATAACTGGGCGCCTAATCGCATCGAAGATTTTCTTTGGTGCAGTTTCAGTATTTACTACCGCTGATTGCGATTGGCCGATCGCGCAATCACATCGGACCTTTCTTCAATTGCACAATCGCATCGCCTCATTCCCGATTGCCGATTGCGATTACCTGATTCATTTTACACTGTTGATATAATCCTTAGATCGATGGCCTACGCTCCATCGCATCGGAGTCTCCAATCGCATCGCAAAATTTTAAATCACATATGTTTGTTTTTTCTTCCCCAATCGACCTCTCCCCGATTTATTACCCACCGTCAATCTAATCTATAGATCGACAGCCTGTGCTCCATCGCATTATTTATTTCCATCACATCCCCTCATTCTTGACCTTCGATTGCGATTCCCCAATTAGATCCGGACCATCCACGTGTCCAGATCGGACGGTCCAGGATCTCTCCTCTTTATTTTCTCCTCCCACTCTTTTTATGTCTATCATATGCAGATCTCCACCGTTGGATGCTTTCATCCAACGGCTACGCTCCTTCCCCGCCATCCGAAGCAGTTTTAACCCAAAAATGCAGGATTTCTTAATTTTTTTTGTGTTTTGCAGGTGTTTTTAATGGTTTTTCATTATACAATGAAGAAATGCCGAAGGCCGGGGAACACATTTCTTGTGCCTGTCTTATATTAAAAGAGCTCGTCCGCCAAGCTCTATTCACTGTTTTTCAATGCTCTATGAGCATTGATACCTTCAAAAGCCTAGCGTGGCTCTACACATTGACAAGACACTGTGGTTCAAAATTGCATTTAAAAAGAGTATCAGTTTTGAAAATTAGATCGTAGCAGAATGAAGATTGAAGACAGATTTAGGGAATTACGACTTAAAAATAATTATCAAAAGCTTAATTTCCTGAATTAAGCACAGTCAGGAGAAATTATAAGTGTTTGACAGGAAGAAAGGACCTCCACCGCCGCATTTGAGGAGAATTGATTCCTCATCTACTACAAGAGCCACCTGTTGCCTCAAACCATTCAAAACAGAGGCCAAGTTATTGATTAAACAAATATCTGCCTCCAGCACTGCTAAGAATTTTATTCTACCAAAGGAGTTAATAGAAAATATCCGCAAAGTTACTCCAGACAGAGCACAGAGCCTTAAAAGTCAACATTTCTTGCCTAGCAAGCTTGAAAAGTTAATGTAACCAATTAATACAGGAGGAATATCAGAATGTTCTCCATCGAGCCCCTCAAAGGTCGAGAGACAGTAAGCTGTATTAATTGAACTTAGAAGATATTTTGTCTCATTCCACCTCCTCTTTTCTTCTATAAATACTTCCGTAGAAGTTGGTTGGTTGTTGTTGTTTGATCACAAGCTGTAATATTGAAACTCTCTGAAATCAATACATAGTCCTTTGAAGTTGAAGAACAAATTGAAGTCTTGGAGGTCTTGATGATGTTGTTGCATGCTTGTTCCTGAGAAGGATCTATCATTGGATCCATGAGCTTGGCTGTTGGTGAAGTATTCTGAACTGTTTCATGTTTTGCCCCTGTTTTCATTATGTTCCATAATTTCTTACTATAGTAGGATAGAAAGTATTAGGCTAAGAAATGACTCTTGGAAGCACCTTAGACCTGTTCATCCTTCACTGTTTTATGTTTTCTTATGCTGAAGTATTTTAGAGGCTTTAAAATTTCTCTTTAGTCTTCATGCTTGTTTATTTCCTTGATAGTTTGAACAGTTGATTTCAGCATGATTTATGGTTTTCCTTGCTTGTCTGCTGCCACTTAAAAACTGTTATTGAAGTCTCCCTTTGAAGTTCCTTGCTTATAGTGAATCATAGAGGTCTGTTTTGATCTTTCCCTTTGTCCTCACTTAAAAAGTTGGCTTAAAGGTCATTATAATTATGATCATAGATGTTTTTAGGTGTTCCCTCTTCTATGACTGTGATTATCAGCAAATCTTATATGTTTTCTAAAGTCCTTTAGAAATAAATCTTTTAGGAAATAGGGAGTTCCTCGAATCTTAGATTTCATTTTAAAAGTTGTTTTGAAATCATTATTTGCTTAAAGGTGTGATTTGTAGAATTCATGGTTAGCCCTGTCTATCAAAGAACTCTTTATTGCTTCAAATTATGCTTTCAAATTCCCTTTGTTGAGAATTAAAACTCTCTTTCCAAATCATTAATGTTCATTCCATTCCAAAAACAAAAGGATCCCGTGGCCAAGTTATATTTTCCCTCTGATATCCCGTATCCTTTGATGAGTTTGTTATGACCTTTTCTTGACTCCATTGCCCAATGAACCAGATGTTTCTCCATTCTATATATCTTTCCTAGACCTTTCATGTTCTGATTGTATCATTTCAATCCAACCAAACAAACAAACAAACACCTGTACTTAATAACTAGTCTAAAACCAATACTATAAGCACACAAGATAAACTTTTGCAAACAAACATTTGAGAGATCCCTCTCTGAGAACAGGAGGACTAGATCCTGTAACTCTAAAGATTGGTTTTGATGTTTCCTTGTCTTTTTATTTTCCAAACTATCAAAACACGGGACACCAACATAATAGCGATCACAGTGGGACCTTGAGTAAAATCTGCAAAGGAAAACACTCACTATCTAGCATAACATAGGTAACCTTCTTCAAGCAATACCAAGCAATGGTAATCATGATAGGACATTTTGAATCAGTGACAAAACTAGGTAACTCTTAGGATTCTCATAAAGCCTTGTCAAACCTTGAAGATTTCAGTTACCAAGCCATAAGAGTAAACTCTGTACGTTTTGACACCATAGCTAAGTGTTAAATCAAACTTAGAACACTCTCATAACCTATAAAAACCAAAATAACTTAGAAAACCCAAAAAAAATCTTAGTTTGGCTTCATAATAAACTTGGTGGTGGACCATAAAACCTTTTACCTCCACAAGAGCTAAAATTTCCCACCTGGCGACTCCACAATCCTAAAAACAGACCTTAAGACTCCACTGCGGAGACCCCAAGTCTTAATAGCATCATAACAAGCTCAGCTAGAAGGCTTAAAGATTAAAAATTTTCCTTCTTCTGAAAAGGTCAGTTAGCCTCTTAAAGGTTGTCATATTTGGTTAAACCCTCTTTATAACCAGGTCTGAAAAACATAACATAGTGGCTCCTAAAAAGATTCACACTAGAGCCCATCCCGACCCAGATCCACTTGAGATAGTTGATGACCTAGAAAACATCCTTTGGAAGTCTCCTAGGATTAAATTATCAACTGTTTTCAGATCACCCTTGAGAGCTAATTCAATTCCCGAAAATCTTGCAGCTCTAAAACAATCACAACCTGACATAGTAAATCCATTTAGAACTAGGTCATTTGATGATATAACTTAGCTAGACTCTGAATTTTCACTTTCATCCCTTGAGGCAAGTGAACATCCTAGTAATAGAGAAGCAACACCCCCTGATTTTCATTTCCTTCATAATTTATGTGTCTTTCATCCAAGATCAGCTCAATAGTCTATTCCTGGTCCATCCACTTCTGCTCACCCTTCATCCACTGTTCAAACCACTACACCTCAGCCCATTGTTCCTATTATAAATCCGATCCTTGTAAATCCACCCCCACCACCTATCATGGCAGCATGGTATGCTCCCCTATTCCTTCCTGTACCATTAGTTAATCTTCCACAGGACTATCAGTCCAAAATTCCATTATACGATGCTAACAATGCTACAACCGCATCACAACATGTAGATAAAATGAATGACTACTTTGACAGAAATGAAATTGATGATGATTCTGTCAAGCTTAGGTTATTTGCTCAGAGCCTAGGGGGAGAAGTAAGAAAATGGTTTAAGGGTTTAGCCCCCCATAGTATAAATGATCTCCAAGGCTTCCATCAAACATTCTTAAACAAATGGGAAGTAAAGAAAAACCCTCTCCAAGTCCTTTTTGACTACAAAAACCTCCATAGAAACACTGGGAAAAGTGTGCAAGTTTACTGCACTAGGTTCAATAGTGTGTATAATGCACTTTCCCCAGAACTAAAACCTCCACAGGGCTCAACTTTAAATAAATTTCCTGAAGGGTTTTACTCTGACATGACCTATCAGATGAGAGAAAGGAATTTTGCAACTCTGGAAGATATGCAACAGGGTGCTCTTTCTGTGGAAGTCAACTTGATGGAGAAGAGAGCAAGAATGAAAACTGAGAAGAGAGTGTCTTTTAGAGAGGAATCCACTCCTTCTACTTCAAGCTCAAAAATGGAGAGGATGTTGGAAGAAATTATGAAAGAGATGAGCATAATTAAGAAAGCACAAGAAAATCAAAATCAAACTGCTCCTCGAAATAGAAATCAGAATTATAGAAGAGAAAATAATCAAGACAAACAGAACGAGAATGACCAACAGATTAGACCCCCATTCCAAAAAAACTATGTAGATCAATATGAGGAAGATAGGGATTTGGAAAGGTTGGAAGAATCTCATGTAAACTTGATTGGATCAGACAGTGGAGATGATGTTTTCCTCACTGAGGAAGAACAAGAATTCTTCTCTGATGACCAAAATACAAACACCTATGAAAACTCTGATGACTATAGATTGGGTTTTGAAAATGCAATTATGGAAGTGCATAAACAATACGATCTTAGGAGCAAAGGGAATGTAGATAACGTAAAATACAAGAACAATAATACCGTTGTCAAGAAAAACACAAAAACTCAGCCCAAAAAGACAGCGGATAAAACCAACATTTTGGCCAAAAAACCAGACTTAAACAAAGACAAAAATATTCAGCCAAATGTTGAAAAAAGTACCCCTAGCACTTCAGCTAGTGGTCCTAAAAAAATTGTCCCAATTACCAGTCCAAATAAGGTTCAGCAAATCAAAGTTGCTGAAAAGAATTCAATTGAAAAAGCAGATGTAAATATCAACAAGTCAATTATTCCTTTCAGCCTTGAGGGAGAGATTGCTAAGATAAAAATTACCATCCCCCTAGCTGAACTAGTAATCCAAGAGGTGTAGAAAAACCAAGTTTTGAAAGCTTTGAACTTAGGATGTGATATAGACACTTTAAACTTGACAGATGATAAACCTGAGTTGTTGTTTGGTCCTGAAGTTGAGGGAGAATATCAAGAAGGGGTTGTCCCTCCCTTCTATGTTAGCTTGAACATACACGAGAAAATTTTACACAATGCCATGTTAGACTCAAGAGCTTCACACAATCTAATGCCCAAGGTGGTAATGGAGAGCTTAGGCTTAGAGATTACTAAACCATACAAAGATTTGTATTCTTTTGACTCAAGCCGAGTCAAATGTTTGGGTCTAATCAAAGATTTATGTGTTAATCTAGCTCAGATCTCTGCTAAAAATCTAGTTATGGATATAGTTGTAGCTGACATTCCCCCTAAATATGGCATGCTCTTATCAAGATCTTGGGGAGCCAAAGTTTAGGGAAGCCTTCAAATGGACATGTCTTATGCCACCATCCCTATTTTTAACCAAAACAGAAGACTATACAGAGAATCTCACATGAAGTATATGGTGAGCAACCTAGACAAACTGAACAACACTCCAATCTATTCTACTCGATCAAGTTTAGATTCCTTTATCTTATGTAACAAAGATGAAATTACTCAACAAGATAAAGAGAACATAGACCCCATCGATTCACCAGAAAAATCGAATCTTCCCTCAAATCAACTTCAAAACACCGACAATCAACAGCAACAAGAAAACAAAAATGAATCAAACGTAATTTGGACAATAAACTTTGATGGATCCTGTAATAAAGAAAGCGCGGGTGTAGGCGTATGGATCCAGAATACAAATCAGAGTTTCTCATATAAATTAGATTTCCCATGCACTAACAATATTGCCAAGTACGAAGCACTTCTCCTAGGTTTACAATTGCTCAAACAATTACAAGCCTAAAAGGTAACAATCTTAGGAGATTCTGAACTTATCATAAAAAAAATCAAAGGAGAATACTCGGACAAAAATTTGAGGCTTAGGGAATATCAGAATGCAGCTCTCGATTTATTAAAAACCTTTGAAAAATGCGAACTTGTTTTCATTCCTAGAGCGTTTAACCATTTGGCAAATGAACTCGCTTTTAATGCCAGTAATTGTCAAATACCTAAGATAAATGAACAGCTTAGCGTAAAGGAAAAACATAGGCCTGCAGTGCCTGATAACGTAGATCACTGGCAAGTTTTTTATTCTGACCAACACATCGACGATTTCTTGAGGTCAGAAAATGATTTCGCCATACCTACATCAGAATCGAGCCATAATCAAAACTGTCCATATATTGAAGAAATCCCAGAAAATGAAATAACACACTCTGCTGATATAAGTCATTTTGAGAATACGTTTGAAGCAGAGTCAATTGACAACGTGGACCAAAGAGACCTGGAAGTTTTAGAATGTAAGAACGGTTCAATTCCAAGAGGTCTCTCACCTTTGGAACACCTTTTCGACTTTAATGATGTAGCCAAAGAACAAAAAATGGATCCTGTAGAAACAAATGTAGAAGAACACAAGATAGGCTCCCTAACGGAACCCAAGATGATTAAATTGTCCAGCACTCTTCCAACTCACATAAAATCTCGATACATTGATCTTTTTAAAGAGTTTAAAGATGTTTTCGCCTAGGCATACACAGCTCTGAAGTCTTACGATACCAGCATCATTCAGCACAAGATTCCCTTGAAGGAAAATCAAAAGCCCTTCAAACAAAAACTGAGGAGAATAAACCCACTTTTATTGCATTTAGTTAGAGCCGAAATTGAAAAGATGCATGATGTTGGCATTTTAGTACCTGTTATATTTTCAGAATGGGTATCAAACTTAGTTTCTGTTAGAAAAAAGACAGGGGAAATCAGACTCTGTATCGACTTCAGAAACTTAAACAGAGCATCCCTAAAAGATAACTACCCATTACCCAAAATGGATCATATACTTCAGAGGGTAGTTGGGTCAAAAAGGATATCACTCTTAAATGGGTTCTCAGGTTACAACTAAGTGTTAGTGCTCCCAAGTGATCAAATCAAAACTGCTTTTACCACGCCTTGGGTTACCTTCATGTATGTCAAAATGCCTTTCGGGTTAATGAATGTAGGGGCCACCTTCCAAAGGGCCATGGACATAGACTTTTCTGAAGATATTGGCTATTTCATAATTATTTACCTTGATGACATAACTGTCTGCTCAAAAACTGATGAAGAACATTTGACTTACTTAAGAAAGGTTTTCAATAAATGTAGGAAATTTGGCTTATCATTGAATCCCAAGAAGACACTCTTTGGTCTCCAAGAAGGTAAACTTCTTGGACATATAATTTCAGAAGAGGGAATAAAAATAGACCCTACAAGGATAGATGGCATATTACAAATTAGTCATCCAAGAAGCCTCAAAGAGTTGCAATCTTTCATTGAAAAGATTAATTTTTTAAGAAGGTTTATCCCTAACCTTGCTGAGCTATTAAAAAAAATTAAAAACATGCTTAAGAAATATGTAGGTGTAAAATGGACTTTACCAGCTAAAAAATCATTCGAACTGGTCAAACAAGCTCTTACCCAAACACCGGTCCTGATTAGTCCAGATTTTACCAAGGATTTTTACATCTTTTCCTTTGCATCTGAACATACAATAGCCACAGTTTTACTTCAAAAGAATGATTTGGGGCAAGAACAACCAATATCTTTCTTTAGTAGGGCCTTAAGAGATGCTCCTTTCAAATATAACATCATGGAGAAGCAAGCCTTAGCATTAGTGAAAGCATTAAAAGACTTTAGGGTCTATATTTTACACTCTCACATAATTGCTTTTGTTCCACATATTGTTGTCAAGGACATTCTAAGTCAAGACCCTGATGGTAAAAGGGGAAAATGGATTGCAACTATTCTTGAATATGACTTAGAAATCAGGCCCACAAAACTAGTTAAAGGGCAAGGACTAGCAAAACTTATGGCTGAATATAACTTCCAAGCACTAGACATGAATATGGTAGATGTGTTAGAAGAAATAGAAGAATATGATGCTCCTGTTATTGAAGAAACATTTTTAAATTCTCCTTGGTATGCTGACATTATTTATTTGCTTTTATATTTAAATACCCCTCCTTCTTTGTCTAAAACTAAAGCTAGATTCTTGAAACAAAAGGCTTTGAGTTTTTGTATCTTATATGGAGTATTATATTGGAAAAATGCTGTTGGAATTTTGCTTAAATGTTTACTTGAAGACGATGCAGGAAAGATCATGTATGAATTGCATGATGGATAATGTGGAGGTCACCTCTATTGGAAGGCCACAGCCAATAAAATTCTTAGATCTGGTTACTATTGGCCTACCCTCTTCCCAGACACTCAAAAGTTGGTCATGTCTTGCCATAAGTGTCAAATCTTTGATGGAAAAAGGAAACTCCTTCCCTTACCTTTACATCCTATCAGAGTTGAGGCACCTTTTCAACAATGGCGGTTGTACTTCATTGGCGAAATTCATCCATCCTCCTCAGCTCAGCATAAGTGGATCCTCACCGCCACTGACTTCTTTACAAAGTGGATAGAAGTTATACCCTCTAGAAATGCTAATGACTCTGTCACCATCAAGTTTCTTGAAACTAATATCCTATCCAGATTTGGTTGTCCCAGAAAAATCATAACAGACAATGCTGTTGCTTTTAAATCTAAGAAAATGGTTGATTTCTGTTACAAATACCACATAAACTTGGGCCATTCCACTGCTTACTATCCCCAAGGAAATGGATTAGTTGAATCCTCCAACAAGAGTCTCCTCAATATAATCAAAAAACTATTGGAGAAAAATCAGAAATCGTGGCACAGTAAGCTGGTTCATGCCTTATGGGCTGATAGATTAACTACAAAGAAGTCAATAAATATGTCCCCCTATCAGTTAGTTTATGGCATGGATGTGGTTTTTCCCACCTCATTAGGAGTTCCAGTCATGAAAATCCTTCAAGAAGTGCAGATTGAAGAAAATGATATGCAGAGAAGGATCAACCAAACAATCCATTTACAGTAGACCAGAGAAGAAGTTTATGAGAGAACACAGTTAGTCCAAGAAAAAATGAAGAAACTATTTGATAAGAGGACTAAGGCAAAAAATTTCCAAATTGGAAAGGTTGTTCTTAAATGGGATTCAAGAAGAGAAGAGAAAGGAAAACATGGAAATTTTGACAACTTGTGGAAAGGACCATATATTATCCACGATGAGAGGGGTCACAATGAATTTTTCTTGAAAGAATTGAATGGAGAAAATCTATATGGAGGTCTTGTTAATGGTAGGATGCTCAAGCATTACTTCTGCCAAGAATCTTAAGTTTTAAAGCATTTTATTTTTCATTGTAAATGCCATCGAGTCCCTCAAAGGCCGAGAGGCAGTAAGCTGTATTAATTGAACTTAGAAGATATTTTGTCTCATTCCACCTCCTCTTTTCTTCTATAAATACTTCTGTAGAAGATAAGAAATTGTTGGTTGTTTTTTCATCACAAGCTGTAATATTGAAACTCTCTGAAATCAATACATAGTCCTTTGAAGTTGAAGAGAAAATTGAAGTCTTGGAGGTCTTGATGATGTTGTTGCATGCTTGTTCCTGAGAAGGCTCTATCATTGGATCCATGAGCTTGGCTATTGGTGAAGTATTCTGAACTGTTTCATGTTTTTCCCCTGTTTTCATTATGTTCCATAATTTCTTACTACAGTAGGATAGAAATTATTAGGCTAAGAAATGACTCTTGGAAGCACCTTAGACTTGTTCATCCTTCATTGTTTTATGTTTTCTTCTGCTGAAGTATTTTAGAGGCTTTAAAATTTCTCTTTAGTCTTCATGCTTTTTTATTTCCTTGATAGTTTGAACAATTGATTTCAGCATGATTTATGGTTTTCCCTGCTTGTCTGCTACCACTTAAAAACTGTTATTGAAGTCTCACTTTGAAGTTCTTTGCTTATAGTGAATCAGAGAGGTCTGTTTTGATCTTGCCCTTTGTCCTCACTTAAACAGTTGGCTTAAAGGCCATTATAATTATGATCATAGATGTTTTTAGGTGTTCCCTCTTCTATGACTGTGATTATCAGTAAATCTTATATGTTTTCTAAAGTCCTTTAGAAATAAATCTTTGAGGAAATAGGGTGTTCCCTGAATCTTAGATTTCATTTTAAAAGTTGTTTTGAAATCATTATTTGCTTAAAGGTGTGATTTGTAGAATTCATGGTTAGCCCTGTCTATCAAAGAACTCTTTATTGCTTCAAATTATGCTTTCAAATTCCCTTTGTTGAGAATTAAAACTCTCTTTCCAAATCATTAATGTTCATCCCATTCCAAAAACAAAATGATCCCGTGGCCAAGTTAGATTTTCCCTCTGATATCCTGTATCCTTTGATGAGTTTGTTATGACCTTTTCTTGACTCCATTTCCCAATGAACCAGATGTTTCTCCATTCTATATATCTTTCCTAGACCTTTCATGTTCTGATTGTATCATTTCAATCCAACCAACCAAACAAACAAACACCTGTACTTAATAACTAGTCTAAAACCAATACTATAAGCACACAAGATAAAATTTTGCAAACAAACATTTGAGAGATCCCTCTCTGAGAACAGGAGGACTAGATCCTGTAACTCTAAAGATTGGTTCTGATGTTGCCTTGTCTTTTGATTTTCCAAACTATCAAAACACGGGACACCAACACTAGTGTTTCACCAGGAGTCTATAAAGATTCCACCTTACTTGGTGCATTCCCTGGTCATCCCCCTATTATCACTAACCCCAACTTGTCGAATGTTTGCATGATGAAATCGTCTTGGACCAGCCACAAGTAGTCTGATTCGACTAGCCAACAGCCAATGCCTCTGCAACCTGTTGGTGGTTAATTGACGGCACCTTCAGGACCTTCTTCGACCCCTTTTCAACCAGAAATGGCTCCCCGTAGCCTTAACCATTTGGTAGCCATGCCACCAAGCCATTACCCTTCTGGTCAGATACCTTTTCTCACTCCTCCTTCTGATTCTAGAGTCTTTTCGGTGCCTGTTATGGCTACGTTGAGCCTTCTCAATTTGACATTGGGGATGCCAGTATGGTACATTGATCCCCCAGAAAACACTCCACCTGATCAGCTCAAACCTTATACCACTTTGACTTTAATCCAACTAGTGGCTATGACCCCTCCTTGAGCTTCCACGTCTATGTTGGGGTCCTATGATTTGGTAGATTCGCATACCAAATGACAAGGCAACATTAGAACCACTTTGGAATCCTAGGATCTATCCCTCCTAGATTCAGAGAGGGATATCTCTATATGTGTTTTAGAATGATATTATTATTGTCTCATGATATGATATTAGGCTAGTTATGAAGCACAAGGGATTTGTTTTTTTTTGTTGGTTGGGGATCATTAACAGAGAAGGTCATGTGAAGTGTGAAGGGGGGAATAAATTGAAGGATATTTCAGCATGGGAGATAGGTTAAGAAAAAGTGTCAATCCATTGGGCTATGGAGTCATAAAATGGTTTACTTGCACAACAACTATTCAAGGGTTTCCATAGGGCAAGTCATCTATATCAAAAGATCTCTTTAAGTTGAGTTTTTGGTATGAAACATTAAGAAGTGTGGTGAAAGAATAAAAGCTAATAACCAATTAAGAATCTATTAACTTCACTACACAAGAAAATCCTTTCAAAGTGACTGATTTGGGAGCAAGCCAAAGGACAGGGCAAACCATAGACTTCTCTGGGAAAACTCCTACTAAAGCCAACTTCTAAGACAACAATCCAGTAATCCTCTTGACTACCTTCAGAAAGTAGAAAACATTTAAGATAAAAATAAAAAGTAGCCTAAGATCAAGTAAGGACTTTGAACATATCTTGCTTTCGGCATACTCTTAAGGGAAAACATTTAAGAAAACAAAGGGCAACCTAAGATCAGGTAAGGACTTTGAAGCTATCCTGATTTTTGCATGCACTTTGGGAAATCTTCAAAACAGTTGTTTAAGACTAAACAAGGGAAAGGGCTAACCATAAACTTCCTTGATTATGACTCTACTTAGCATGCAGTGAAAATATCATTCAAGAACAACATCTCAAGTTCTACTCAGCAAGACATGGGCTCACCAACATTCCTTGACTGGTTATGCTATATTGAAATAATTCCCAAAGCAACAATTAGAAGAAAACATAGAGATAAAGCTTATCAGGTAGAAATAGGGTACTTTGCAGGAAATCCTACTCTAAATTTGTTGTTATTTATCATAGAATATGAACAAAGTGAAAAACATATGAAGCAACTGTGACAATAAGGAAAAACATCACAAATGATTTAGATCAGGATCCAGTGAATCTGCTTGTCTATTTGATGTCCAAGACTAGTTACATACTTGAGTCCAATGGCTTTCTATAGTCCAATACTTCTCTTCCCAGCCTACTATATTACAACTACTCAACAACTCTTACTCAATAACAATTCGATAATTAAAAATTTTCCAACCCTTTACAATGAAACTTCAAAGAGTATTTATAGGTGAATAAGGAGGAGTGGTGGAAGAGATGATCTTAATGATCAATTAAGATAGAGGAGAAGTGCATCGAATGCTTCACTCTGCTCAATAAGCATTGCATTAACTATTTAGACCATTTAGTAGTTTTTTTTGACTTTGAGGCATATCTGGTAGGCTGGTAATAACTCCGAAGTGTGTGCTTTTGGAGATATCTTCTGATTGCAGTAACTTTGTCTTAGCTTCTGGGACAATTTAGGTGAAATATTTAGTTTTAAGGCCACCCATGCCTTTATAATAACTGCCCTAACAGTTTAAAGAGGTTCTGTCATCAGGATGGTTGTCTAGGTGTCTTTGAAAGATAAAGTAGACTATAGGTGTCCTTTTGCTTTCTTGAGGAGTAACTGCTTCAGTGATGTGTCAATCAAAGCATTCCTTTGGGTGATTTGTCTTGATTGGTCACTTTGATCATGAATTAGGCCTTCTTTATCATCTTTCTGTTTTGGTCCTTTGTTGAATGTATTTTTAAATTTTGTTATCATTCTCTATCTTTATCCTTAATCACTTTTTAACGTTTATCCTTTCACTGTGATTAAGTCTTTAATCCTTTGTTTCTTCACCTTTTCATTAATATTCCCTATCTTTGTGTCTGCTGGGGTTTCTTGCTGCGCTGGAGGGTTTTATGAATCAACCAATGTTTATGAGGCATTGATCAAACACACAAAATCCATGGTAAAATCCCCTTTTGCATTATTTTCTCCCAGGATCGTCATCCTAAGGTTTTGTGCCACTTAGATTGGCTGTGGGGTGGCCTTTAGCTTCGGCCGCCATTAAAACCCGCATATAAAACAAAAATACCATTACATAAAACCTGTGTTTGTGGGTGACTGCACTCAGAAGCTTGGGTGTCATTGTGGAGAATTTGCGGAGGAATAATATGCGCAGATGGGAGGGATTCCATGGCGGAACCAGGCGGAACAGCCAAGTTTTTGAATATCGGTGCAGAAACATAAAAGGTAGTTTCGTGCGAAACCAGCGGAGGTATTTGCGTGAGAGATGGGCGGTTAGTGGTTTTGCGCAAGGGGAACGTGATACACGTCAGAGGTTGCCACATGTCCATTAAAAACCACCGTTTTCGCATGCAAATGGCACGATCGAGAGGTTTGGCGAGGATGGGCGCGCAACAATGTGATGACCGTTGGATCTGGGGTTGTAGATCCAATGATGGACAGGGCACGCGAAGAGGGAAAGGTGCATGGAAGGATGAGTGGTGGGGCCCGAATGACGTAGGCTAATGTGTCGGTAGCGGAAAGATTTATGGGTAGGGTTGGAAACATGGGGTTTGTGATGATCGTTGGATCGAAAGCGATGAACGATTGAGATCGCCCCAAGGAAGAAATGGGCGAGGGAAAAGGTTGAGAGGGCCGACGATGAGCAGGGGTACCAAAACTATCAGATCTGGAGGATCGACAGTTGGAATTTGCTTCGGGGGGAAAGAAAAGGGCACAGGGAAAAAACAACGGATGGGACTTAAGTAAATGGCGAGGACACGGTCCCGTGGGGAGTGAATGAGACCAAGGTCGGGAAAATGAGGGCTTGGGGAATAGTGAATGGTCATGCCCCCTTGGTCATATGAGCAGAAGGGTCGAGGGATCAAGCTAAAAAGGGCTTAAGGCCTGCTTTGATAAAAGGTTGGAAAATAAGGCTAAAAAGAGGGTTTTTTAAGCCTTTTTAGTGTTCCGATAGGTTTGTTATGAGGGTTTTAAACCATACAAAGAAGTTTTATAACGTTAAACGGGGTTTTTTATGAGAAATGGGGAAAAATAAAGGGAAAGGGGCCTTTTTAGAAGATAAGGAAGTGTTGTTAGGATAGGTGAGATAATGAGTGAAATGGAGGGATTTGGAGGAAATTTGTGAAGATGGAATGATGAAGAAGAGGCTTGATAACAATTTTCTTTGGATATCAGCAGGACTTCTTTGAAGGATTTTTTGGGTGTAGACAATAGTGAAATGGATCTTCTGGATAAGGAATACAGCAAGGCTTCAAGAACTCACAGATTTTCTTGAAATTTGTTTCTTGAAGGCTAAAAGACCTGTTTTAGCCATAATTTGAATATATCAAAATTATGGATGGCTAACAGTGGCTCCACTTGGGGATGGCAGCTCTTTGGAGGTGTCAAGAACCTCAGAAATTTATCTCTGGAATGTAGATCAATGTCCTACACTATGACAATCTTCTTTCTTCTTTGATCATGCTTATTGAAAAGATGATTAGCATTTACATAATAACAAATCAATTTCTTCTTAGAAAACTACCTACACAACCTACTTTCCTAACATTTTTTCTTCATAAGGTGCACTTGGACTTGAAAACCTTTTGACATCAACATTTTATTCTTTAATTGAAAGCAGGAAACTAATCTAAATCTATCCTTATAACTTCCATGAGTTGAGTTTAAACAGTTGAACTCATTAGCTTCTGTACCTAACTACTATCTGCTAGGATTAAGCTGTCTGACAGATCTTATTCTCTATATTCTAAGACAAATTTAAATACAGACAAACCAGGATTAAACTATTTGATTTGCTATAAGACTATGGCATAAAAACAAGCTGCACATAGACTGAAATTTACAGAAAATTGAAACAAAATTGTGAAGGTTTAAGATCTGAAAATTAAGAGCATCCTTCATTATTTCTTCAGCTCTCGTTTTGATATTTTTAGAGCTGTCTTCTTTATTTTTTCTTGGTTCAAATTTTGAGCTTTTTAGAACCATTTTCTTTCTATCCTAATCTATTCTACTGATAAGCCAAGATTACACTATTTGGCAAATCTTCTTCACTAACCTATCAACAGTAAATTGAAATCTATCTAGTCATGATTAGGCTATATGACATAATCGCAGTGCTCTTTCAAGAAGTGGCATTTAGGCTTGCACACTTTCATATTTTTTTTTTCTTTTTTGGTATGCGGCTGTACCTTTCTTCTTTTTCTAATCTACCCTCTTTTTCTTTTCTATTGTTTTTATTTTTTTTTCAATTTTCTTTCAAAGCAAAAAACAAAAAACTAACTAAATGCTCACAGGCTGAGCTTTATTGACATTCCTACCTACCCTAATATAACTTTGAAATATTTACATGTTTAGTTGACAAATTATCTTTTCCAATACATCCAGTCAATCAGATGGTTCCATGACTGGTCTTCGCTCACCTATTTGAGCATGCCGGACAGACAAAGCCACTCCCATCTCACTTGTTCTTTAGCAGCAGTGCTAAAAAGTTTTGTTGCATTTGGTGATACACTGCTCCTAACAATCTCTATCCCTTCTTCAAATGTCTTCAACAAATGAGTGAAGGGGTCTTGAAATAATACCTCGTTGGGAGTATTTGACAGGTAAGTTTCAACTAGAGTTATTTTTTCTTCCACTGGATCAAGAAAAAGATTCTTTTGAGGAATAAAACCTTCCTCATCTTTATTGTGATCTGAACTGGAGGACTCATCATATTTGGCAGTGTTTTCCTCTTGTAGTCTCGGGGTATTTTGATTCAGTGGACTGAACTCGGTGAAGATGTCATTATATTATTGATTAGGGGTCTCTTTGATTACCTTAACCCTTTCAGGAGAAGGTTCTTTAATTTCAACCGGCTCAAGAAGTTCTTCATTGTTTTCCTCCTCAACCTTTGAGCTAAAAGACTGCTGATTCCCAATCACATGAAAACTGTTACTGATGAGTTGTAATGAAGCAGAGAAAATATTCAGAGATTCTTCGCCCTCTTCTGCATTTTTAAAGCTTTCTTCATCAGTATCGTAAATAGCCTGCTTTGGTTCATTACTTTCTCGGAGTTGGTGGAACTGATCTTCTTCCCACAAATCTACTAATGACGGTCCTGCAAGATCAACTTCTGTTTGGAGAACATCATCATCAGACAAATCAAAATTAGGAAAATCATTAATGTAAGTAATGTCACCAATAAAACATATTGGATTATCAACAGGTCTTTATTTATTCTGATCTACAAGGGAACTTTCTAAATTTTTACAACAAAGTTCATTAGGTGAATGGGCAAGAGTGTTTGTTTTGCAAAAAAATTCAAAGGTTGGCTATTTATTAATAATCTGATCAATTTATTCTTCTGTCAAAGGAGGAGATGTTTCTGTGTTTCTTTGAGCAGAAGTACAACAGTTCTCTTTCTCTTGTGAAGACTGAATTTGAGGTTGGATGTCTTCTTGAGCCTCACTTAGAAGGGATGATGAATCATTATTTATGCTTGCAGGGATATCTTGACGAATGTCTTTTATTCCTTGATTGATTTCTTCCTCAACTGATTCATCTAGGTTCTTGTGATAGTTAGGATGCATATGAAATTCTTGAATGGTTGTTAACAGATCTTCAGGATGCATATTAACCAAATCCTCATCAATATCTAATAGGTATTGTATGATGTTCTGAGATTGATCACAACAATTTGCAGTCCATGATAAAGATGAAGGGTTATCTCTATATTTTTCATAAAATGCTTGGTGCATGTCTCTTAAAGAAAACAAGCTCTTAGGTTCTAACCATTCATACCAATCCCTTGCCTTTCCTTCTAATGTTAACATGAACATTTTCATAAGGCAGTCTTCATGCCATTCAGTCTTTATCTTCCATACATGTATATGAAATTTGATGAGATGTAACAATGGGTCAACAAACTTTTCACCTTGAAAAACAGAAAGGTTATCATCCCAAAACACCTGGGGCATCTAATGTGGGAACTTAGAGATATGATCTCTACTCATTGGGGCATATCTTCATTGTATCCTTGGAATCATGTTTGTAAATCAGAAAAGAGGTCACTGTGTCTATTCAACCAGTTCAGAGTCTTCTACCAGTGGAGTCATTTGGTATTTTGGGAGTTGTGGAGTTTCCAGGTGGATTATTTCAAATGTTTTAAGATGAGTTGTTGTCCACCATCGGCAATTGAATACCAATCTAAGGATTTTGTGGGTATTTTGAGCTCTTAAGGATGTCTAAGATGTAATTCACTCAGAATTCCCCAGGGGAGTCGCCATTATGTTGGGGTCCTGTGATTTGGAAGATTGGCATACCAAATGAAAAGGAAACATCAGAACCACTTTGGAATCCTAGGATCTAGCCCTCCTGGATTTAGAGAGGGATCTCTCTATATGTGTTTTATAATGATATGCCTATAGGCTCATGAGAGGATATTAGGCTAGTTATGAAGCACAAGGGATTTGTTTGTTTTTGTTCATTGGGGATCATTAACTGAGAAGGTCATGTGAAGTGTGAAGGAGGGAACAAATTGAAGGATATTTCAGCATGGGAAGAGAGGTCAAGAAAACGTGTCAATCCATTGGGCTATGGAGTCATAAAAGGGTTTACTTGCGCAACAACTATTCAAGGGTTTCCATAGGGCAAGTCATATATATCGAAAGATCTCTTTAAGTTGAGTTTGTGGTATGAAACATTAAGAGATGTGGTGAAAGAAGAAAAGCTAATAACCAATTAAGAATCTATTAACTTCACTACACAAGAAAAGCCTTTCAAAGTGACTGATTTGGGAGCAATCCAAAGGACAGGGCAAACCATAGACTTCTCTGGGAAAACTCCTACTAAAATTCTAAGACAACAATCCAGTAATCCTCTTGACTACCTTCAGAAAGTAAAAAACATTAAGATAAACATAAAAACTAACCTAAGGTTAAGTAAGGACTTCGAAACTATCCTGCTTTCGGCATACTCTTAAGGAAAAACATTTAAGAAAACAAAGGGCAGCCTAAGATCATGTAAGGACTTTGAACCTATCCTACTTTTGGCATGCACTTAGGGAAATCTTCAAAACAAATGTTTAAGACTAAACAAAGGACATGGCTAACCATAAACTTCCTTGATTAGGACTCTACTTAGCATGCAGTGAAAATATCATTCAAGAACAACATCTCAAGTTCTACTCAGCAAGACATGGGCTCACCAACATTCCTTGACTGGTTATACTCTATTGAAATCATTCCCAGAGCAACAATTAGAAGAAAACATAGAGATAAAGCTTATCAGGTAGAAATAGGGTACTTTGCAGTAAATCCTACTCTAAATTTGATGTTCTTTATCAGAGAATATGAACAAAGTGAAAAACATAAGAAGCAACAGTGAAAATAAGGAAAAACATCACCAATGATTTAGATCAGGATCCAGTGAATTCGCTTGTCTATTTGATGTCCAAGACCAGTTACATACTCGAGTCCAATGGCTTTCTACAGTCCAATACTTCTCTTCCCAGCCTACTATATTACAACTACTCAGCAACTCTTACTCAATAACAGTTCGATAATTAACAATTTTCCAACCCTTTACAATGAAACTTCATAGAGTATTTATAGGTGAATGAGGAGGAGTAGTGGAAGAGATGATCTTAATGATCAATTAAGACATAGGAGAAGTGCATCGAATGCTTCACTCTGCTCAATAAACATTGCATTAACTGTTTAGACCATTTAGTAGTTTTTGTTGACTTTGAGGCATATCTGGTAGGCTGGTAATAGCTCCGAAGTGTGTGCTTTTGGAGATATCTTCTAACTAAAGTAACTTTGTCTTGGCTTCTGGGACAAGTTAGGTGAAACATTTAGCTTTAAGGCCGCCCATGCCTTTATAATAACTGCCCTGACCGTTTAAATAGGTTCTATCATCAGGATGGTTGTCCAGGTGTCTTTGAAAGGTAAAGTAGACTACAGGTGTACTTTTGCTTTCTAGAGGAGTAATCGCTTCAGTGATGTGTCATTCGAAGCATTCCTTTGGGTGATCTGTCTTGATTGGTCACTTTGATCATGAATTAGGCCTTCTTTATCATCTTTCTGCTTTGGTCCTTTGCTGAATGTATTTTTAACTTTTGATCTCATTCTCTATCTTTTTCCTTAATCAATTTTTAACCTTTATCCTTTCACTGTGATTAAGTCTTTAATCCTTTGTTTCTTCACCTTTTCATTAATCTTCCCTATCTTTGTGTTTGTAGGGGTTTCTTGTTGCACTGGAGGGTTTTATGAATCAACCAATGTTCATGAGGCATTGGTCAAACACACAAAAGTCATGGTAAAATCCCCTTTTGCATTTTTCGCTCCCAGGATCATCATCCTGAGGTTCTGTGCCACTTAGATTGGTTGTGGGATGGCCTTTAGCTTCAGCCGCCATTAAAACCTACATATAAAACACAAATTCCATTACATAAAACCTGTATTTGTGGGTGACTGCATTCAGAAGCTTGGGTGTCATTGTGGAGTGTTTGCAGAGGAAGAATATGCGCAGATGGGAGGGATTCCATGGCGGAACCAGGAAGAACAGCCAAGTTTTTGAATATCGGTGCGGAAACATAAAAGGTGTTTTCGTGCAAAACCAGCAGTGGTATTCGTGTGAGAGATGGGTGGTTAGTGATTTGCGCAGGGGGAACGCGATACACGTCGAAGGCTGCTGCATGTCCATTAAAAACCACTGTTTTCGCGTGCAGATAGTGCAATCGGGAGTTTTGGCGAGGATGGGCGCGAAACGATGCGATGACCATTGGATCTGGGGTTGTAGATCCAACGATGGATAGGGTGCGCGAAGAGGGAAAGGTGCATGGGAGGATGAGCGGTGGGGCCCAGATGACGTAGGCTAATGTGTCGGTAGCAGAAAGATTTATGGGCGGGGTTGGAAACATGGGGTTTGTGATGACTGTTGGATTGAAAGCGATCAACAGTTGAGATCTCCCCAAGGAAGAAACAGGCGAGGAAAAAGGTTGAGAGGGTTGACAATGACCACAGGTGCCACAACCGTCAGATCTAGAGGATAGACGGTTGGAATTTGTGTCGGGGGGAAAGCAAAGGGCACAGGGAGAAAACAGCGGACGGGACTTAAGTAAATGGCGGGGATGTGTTCCTGTGGGGAGTGAATGAGACCAGGGTCGGGAAAATGAGGGCTTGGGGAATAGTGAATGGTCGTGCCCCCTTGGTCGTATGAGAAGAAGGGGCGAGGTCTCAAGCCAAAAAGGGCTTAAGGCATGCTTTGATAAAAGGTTGGAAAATAAGGCTAAAAAGAGGGTTTTTAAAGCCTTTTTAGTGTTCTGATAGGTTTGTTAAGAGGGTTTTAAACCATATAAAGAAGTTTTATAAGGTTAAACAGGGTTTTTTATGAGAAATGGGGAAAAATAAAGGGAAAAGGGGCCTTTTTAGAAGATAAGTGTTGTTAGGATAGGTGAGATAATGAGTGAAATGGAGGGATTAGGAGGAAATTTGTGAAGATGGATTGATGTAGAAGAGGCTTGATAACAGTTTTCTTTGGATATCAGCAGGACTTCTTTGAAGGATTTTTTGGGTGTAGACAACAGTGAAATGGATATTCTGGATATGGAATACATCAAGGCTTCAAGAACTCATAGATTTGCTTGAAACTTGTTTCTTAAAGGCTAAAAGAACTTTTTTAGCCATCATTTGAATATATCAAAATTATGGATGGCTAAGAGTCTCAAACCTATGGCCAAGGAGATGTTTTGTGAATACGATGTCTCAAAGGTCCATGTTACCTTACCCGATTCAGCTAAGAAACTCAAATCGTTTCACACGAACCACCCTTGTGCTTTGTGTGATCTTAATGGCCACTATTCCCATCATTGTCCCTGTCTCGACGAATTTTGCGACACCCTTGAGTTTGTTCACCAAATAGAGGCCACTCGCAGCGGATATTTTACTCCTCTACTTAATAGTTCTACTTCAGCAGAACCAGAGGACATGTCTGCACCCATTGTGATACTTCCCCCCAATGTGGAGATGATGGAACCTTCATCCACTACCCTCTATCTGTTGTCATCCATGAGATCCATGGTGGAAGAACCCTTTGGGGCATCCCCTTCTGTCTCGACTGAACCTCCTTCGATGATCAACCTGGGGTCATCATCGGTAGATGTTTCATCTACTAGCTATTCGTCTACCCTCTGTAGTGATGTGTATGTTAACAATATCTCTCATGACGAAGAGTTAGGTAGCCTCGCCCTTTCATGTGGTCTTTCTTCTTCCAATCCTCCCATCTTTCATTCTGATGAAGACATTATGGAAGCGATGACCACCCCATACTTTCCTTTGGATGAAATCCACCACCGTGCATACTTCCTTCCACAACAGTCCCTCGACCAGTATGCTGTGGAGTCTAAAGACTTGATGCAGGAGCATCCAACTGAAGAGCCACAGCCACGAGCTGGCTACTTTCTACTGGGTAGAATTTGAATTTTTATTTAGTTTTATTTTATATTTTTGTTTTGTTTTAAAAATTCAAAAGTAGGTTAACACAACTATTGTAACTTTCAAATTAAAAGAATAGTTAGGTTAAATTAGTTAAGGAGAAAGAATTAGTTCTAACATATAGTTGGAAATTGAATGGCAGTTTCTCAATTACATGGGGGATTCGGGAAAGGTATAAACATACCCAGAACCCACCAAAAGAGGGTACGCGCATCCGTAGAGAGAAGTGAATTAGGAGATTCAATTTGTGTGTTGAAAAAAAAAGAAAATACCATTGAATTTCTCATTTAAGGAACAATTATTTTTTCTACATTTTGAGTTTAATTGAGTATTGAAATGTGCCGAAATTTTTTTCTCCTGTGTCAAGTAAAAGGAATTGCAGAACCCAGAAACATTCAAGTAGGACAAAGCCATACACTGGAAACAAATAAATACAGGTATATCTAAAAGGCATTTGATAACAGATTTTATTTCTATTGATACATTTTTCTTTTATCCAAAAAGTCTACAAATGGAATTCATAATTGAACAAGATTACAGTTCACAATTCTGCAAATGAAATTCACAAAACAAATAATAGAAGTAGATGAAGGACCGCGAGAGGAAATTAGAATTCTATCAGCACGTTTGGCATTAGTGGAAGCAAGAAGGCATAAGGATCTTAAAGGTGGAGATGACAGTGAGGGTGAAACAATGGCGCTAACAGATGGGTCAGAGGACAAGACACCAAAAATAAAATTTTTGAAATCAGTTTTGATGGCTAGAAGCAAGCCAAGACCAGAACTCTCTAATTATGATGGTAGTTTGTCCACAGAAGTATTACTGGACTAGATAAGAGAGTTAGACAAATACTTCGAGTATGAGGAAGTTAGTGAGGATAGAAAAATCAGGTTTTTTCTCACCAAGTTGAACGAACATGCAACACTCTGGTGGGACACTGTGCAGGAAAAAAGGAGGAGATTGAAAAATCCCTTGATCAAGAGATGGGACAGGATGAATGCAAAGATGAAAAACAAGTTCCTACCTAAAGATTACCAAATTTCTCTTTACAGACAAGTGCAGAATCTGAGACAGAGAATGATGACTGTAAGGAGTACACACAAGTGTTCTATAAAGTGAACTTGAGGGATGGGTTTGTTGAAGATACCCCTGAGAAGACAACAAGATTTGTGAATGGTCTATGGATGGAAATCTTAGAAGAGATTAGTATTATTTCCCCTAAAACTATAGAGGAGGCATATCAATGTGATTTGAAGGCGGAAAAAAAGATTACCAGGAAGTAAAATTCAAAGAGAGGACGTGGTTCCGACAGAGGAAGGGGAAAGTCCTTTGGAAGAGGTAAAAATCCCAGCAGTAGTGAAGAAGGCATCAATTCAAAGACTTCGGGACAGACTGAGAGAGAAAGTAGCACCAGAGGCGGAAGGCCATACTAGCATGGAAGAGGTAATGGAAAAGGCAAAGGAAATGCCTACCAGTGTTACAAGTGTCACAAGTGGGGACACATGTCTTTTGAATGTCCTGAAGGTGAGCAGGATGGATAGCAGGGAGAATATGTTGCTCAACCCGACGTAGCAGAGACATCGCCATAGGAGGTGGAGAATGTGCCTGAAACAGTGGAGGCCTTAGTGTTGAACAAGGTTTTACTAAAACCAACTAAGGAAGTGTCTAACATAATGCAACGGAAAGCATTGTTCTAGATAGTATGCAAGTCGCATGGGAAATGCTGCAAATTAATTATAGATAATGGGAGTACTGATAACCTGGTAGCCACTAAGATGGTGGAAAAATTGTGCTTGAAGAAGCTAAATCACCCAACTCCATACAAGGTGTCTTGGCTGCAAAAGGGGCACCAACTGTTGGTTGATGAGTAGTGTGAGGTGGAGTTTCATTTTGGCAAGTACAAGGACAGGGTGACTTGCGATGTCATGCCTATGGACGTGTGCAATATTCTGCTAGGCAGACCATGGCAATATGACAGGAAATGTTTCAGAAACCAGCGGAACAAAAGCACCATTGATGGGCGGAAAGGAGTTTTTGCTCGGAGAGATTGATAAAAATGAAGTAAAATGTGCAGTTGTACGAAGACCAAGGGTATTATTACTGCATACTAAAATTACCGATTGGCCTGTGGAGATACATGAAATGTTACAGGAATTCAGTGACGTAGTGGTAGATGACCTACCAGATAAGTTGCCACCGGACCGGAGCATTAGTCACCATATTGACTTCATACTAGGGGCTAGTTTTCCAAGTAAAGATGCTTACCAAATGAGTCTAAAGGATAATGAGGAGATCAGAAAACAAGTACAAGAGTTGTTGGACAAAGGGTTAATTCGGGAAAGTTTGAGCCCTTATGTTGTTCTGAGTGTTTTAGCTCCCAAGAAAGGAGGTGAATGGTGGATGTGCATTGATTCTAGGGTGATAAATAAGTTCACCATCAGGTATAGGTTTCCTTTACCTCGGATGGATGATATGATGGATTGTCTGAGTGGAGTAGCATACTTTTCAAAAATAGATCTAAAAAGCGGTTATCACCATATTCGGATTAGAGAAGGTGATGAGTGGAAGATGACGTTCAAGACTAATGAAGCCCTGTATGAATGGTTGGTCATGCCATTTGGATTGAGAAATTCTCCTAGAACGTTCATGAGTTTGACGAATGAGATGTTAAAAGAATTCATTGGAAAATTTGTGATTGTATATCTGGATGATATACTCATTTTCAGCAAGACCAAGGAGGAACATTTTTGGCATGTCAAGTATGTGCTGGAAAAATTGCAGCAAAATAAATTGCTGATAAATCTTAAAAAATGTTCTTTTTTTAAGAAAGAATTGATTTATTTAGGATTTGTAATCTCTGAGAATGAATTGAATATGGACCAGAGAAGATTGCAGCCATAGTAACTTGGCCATCTCCCAAAAGCTTGTTTGAGGTACGAAGCTTTCATGGACTAGCAAGTTTTTATCGGAAGTTTATTAAGAATTTCAGTGGTATTTGTTCATCTATGGTAGATACCATTAAGAAGGAAAATCAGCCTATTCATTGGACATAATCAGCTAAAAGGAGTTTTCAGCTTTTGAAGGAGAAGATCACTGAAAAAATACTCCTAAAACTACCAGACTTCAACAAAATTTTCCAATTTTATTGTGATGCCAGTGGGACAACCATTGATGCAGTTCTCAGCCAAGAAGATAAGCCAATAGCATACTTCAGCGATAAGTTAAATGATATCAGGCAAAAGTATACATCATATGACAAGGAGTTTTATTCAGTCGTCCAAGCGTTTAAGCATTGGAGACATTATTTGTTGGCTATTGAATTTTTCTTGTTTTCAGACAATTCTGCATTACAATATAATATGCAGCAACACAAGTTGAACCATTAGCATGTGAAGTGGGTGGAGTATTTACAGAGCTTTGCATTTGTTTTAAAGCACATTGGCGGTCATGCCAACAAGGTGGTGGATGCATAAAGCAAGAGAAGTTTATTATTGTAGGAAAGCACAGTACAATTGTTGGGATTTGAGCATCTTAAGGACTTGTATGAGATGGATGCAGACTTTAAGGAAGCTTATGAAGCTTTCCAAAATCCATTGTCAAAAGACAATAACCCATGGTTGGACTATAACATGCAGGAGGGGTTGTTGTTCAAAGGAGGACAATCATGTGTTCCGGAGTGTTCCATGCGGGAGAACCTGATTCAGGAAAAATATAGTGGAGGTTTGGCCAGACACTTTGGCATAGATATGAATTTGGATCAGCTGAGCCATTTCTATTTTTGGCCGAGAATGAGAAGATATGTGCAGAGGTTTTTCACTAGGTGCAAGTTTTTTCAACATGCAAAGGGACGCAGCCAGAATGCAAGATTGTATACACCTTTACCCATTCCAAGCAGACCTTGGGACAGAGTTAGTTTGGACTTTGTCTTAGGTCTACCTAGGACACATCGGGGTTATGATTCCATCATGGTGGTAGTGCATCGTTTCACCAAGATGGCACATTTCATTCCATGCAGGAAGACAAGTGATGCCACACATGTAGCACACTTTTTATTTTTAGAGATAGTTAGATTACATGTCTTGCCGAAATCCATCATCTTAGATAGGGATGTGAAGTTCACAGACCATTTCTGGCGAACATTGTGGATGAAGTTAGACACAAAACTAAACTTCAGTTCGACTTATCACCCACAGTCCAATGGGAAAACTGAGGTTGTCAACAGGAGTCTGGGAAATCTGCTAAGGAGTCTGGTTGGTGAAAATTCCAAGCAGTGGGATCGTGTACTTGTACAGGTGGAATTTTCCTACAATGACTCATCCAACAGAAGCACGGGAAGGAGCCCTTTCCAAATCTTATATGGAATGCACCCACATGGAATATTTGAATTGCGGGATTTGGTACAGTTGGAGCCCAGGAGTGCTGATGGGGAATATTTTGCAAATGCAATCAACGATTTTCATGAGTAGGTCAAACAGAAGCTACAAGACATCAGTCAAAAATACAAACAGAAATCAAATCTGAAAAGATGGGAGGCACAGTTCGAGGTAGGAGACTTGGTACTAGCACACTTACCCAAATAGAGGTTTCCTAAAGGGGAGTACAACAAACTGAAGATGAAAAAATTTGGGCCTTGCAGAATCCTTCGGGAATTTTTCTGCAAATGTTGATGAGTTGTAATTACCTCCGGGTGTAGAAATCTCACCCATTTTTAATGTGGCAGAATTGTACCCATACATTGTTGTTGATACCCAGGATGAGGAAGAACCTTGGAATAAGCAGATGCCTTTGGCACAACCTTTGGAGATTGAACAGATTTTGGACACGCAGGTAGCCAGGAAAACGCGAAAAAAAAAATACTTGCAGTGTCTGGTAAAGTGGAAGAACCGTCCTATTGAGGACTATTCTTGGTTGGATGTTGCACAGATTCAAAGCGTCGGGTACTCTATTGAAGAGCTCATGGACATGAGCCATGAGTTTAATTTACCACGTGAGCCTAATGCAGGAGCATCCAACTGAAGAGCCACAACTAGGAGCTGGCTACTAGCTGTTGGGCAGAAATTGAATTTTTATTTAGTTTTATTTTATATTTTTGTTTTGTTTTAAAAAGTAAAAATTAGGTTAACACAACTATTGTAACTTTCAAATTAAAAGAATAGTTAGGGTAAGTTAGTTAAGGAGCAAGAATTAGTTCTAATAAACCATTGGAAACCGAATGGTAGTTTCTCAATTACATGGGGGATTCAGGAAAGGTATAAACATACCCAAAACCAACCAAAAGAGGGTCTTCCATTCGTAGAGAGTAGAAGTGTATTAGGAAAGTGAATCTGTGTGTTGAACAAAAAAATAAAATACCATTAAATTTCTCATTCTACGAACAATTATTTTTTCTACATTTTGAGTTTAAATGAGTATTGAAATGTGTAGAAGTTTTTTTCTCCCGTGTCAAGTAAAAGGAATTGCAGAACCCAGAAACATTCAAGCAGGACAAAGCCATACACTGGAAACAAAGAAATACAGGTATATCTAAAAGGCATTTGATAACAAATTTTATTTATGTTTATACATTTTTCTTTTACCCAAAAAGTCTGCAAATGGAATTCATAATTGAACAAACTTACCGTTCACAAGTATGCAAATGAAATTCACAAAACAAATAATAACATTGTAATAACATACATCTACTAAAGACCGTCCCAAAGATTGAACTTGTAAGGGTTTAAAAAACAAATTTATACAACAGTTAGGGTTTATACCCTGCTCAAAACTGAAGTGTATCCACAGCACGACAACGATACCAATCAAGAGTTATAGAGTAGACAGTGAAAAATAAGTTGGAGATTACATTCCACAACAACCATAAAATTTCGAAAACCCTGTAAGGGTTTGTGAATTCCTAGCTAATTAAAGACAGAATACGGGCGTATACTGGAAGGGTCCTACCTTGTTACACAAGGGAGGTTTTGGACTGCGATGACAGCTGCAACAACATCAAACTAACACTTGTAGCCACAAGCAAACACACAGAAAAATTCAGAAGGCAACACGTGAGCAAGATAGAAAAGGTTGAAAAAAAGAATTGAGAACAAACCTTGTGAAAATGGCTTACCTGAAGTGACGAGGACCAACAGAGAGACAAAACGACTGCAAAAGGGAAGTACCATTTCCACAAACCACCGCAGACAACACCTGCTAACCAAGGCACCAACTGATTAGCAATGTAACGATAAAAGTTATGAATAGAAATTAGAACAAAAACTCATATTGTGTTGTAGAGGTCGAGCCACCTTGGAGACGATGCGAACACCTATTGGTTACACAATGAACAATATCAAGACCACGAAAGGAATTTTTGCAGACCACTGATGAGAAACGAAAAGGAAGAATAGATGGAAACAAAAAACCCAACATTACAAAAAAAGTCGACGCACACATTTGATGACTAAATCAGTTTGCAAGCGGCCATAGCAAGGTCGAAAACCCACTTCATAATCTCAGAAGTTGTGCAAGTTTGTGGGTGGCCATAGTAGGATCAAAAACCCAATTCATAATCTCAGCGGATTGTGCAGGTTTGCAGGTGGTGGCAGTCATAGTCACCAATTGGTTCAAATGTTGATATTTTCCCAATATCTGGCTACCTTGTATATTATTATTGCTTTATTAAAATCCTCCCAAATAATTATTTAAAAGTAAAAGTGAGTTCAATTTTTTTTTTATATTTATAACGTTCATTTTCAATCCAGTTCATCACATTGAAAGTTTAGATATATTGCTCATTTTCAAAATACATTAAGCTAATGGGTTTAACCATGTTAATGAGAACTTTTGTAATATATTTTAACATGATTTACAAAATCTCTAAATTTACATAAACATTAACTATACACAATTTTCCTAAATAATTGATTAGTTTTGCAATGCAAACATAATTCAAATTATTTATTCTTTAATATATATATATATATATATATATATATATATATATATATATAATTTTACTTTAATGATAAACCTAAATATATATATATATATATAACAGAAAATTTATATCAACAAAATACTTAAATAATGGGAATAAACATATGTAAAATGCAGTTTGAAAACCATTATAAAAAAACAAACAAACAAACAGATCAAAAACAAGTTATAAAAAATTATTTCAGTCTAACCTGTGAAATTGATACCTTGACAGGAGGAAGAAGCACCACTAACAGAAATTTTATATCAACAAAATACTTAAATAATGAGAATAAACATATATAAAATGCAGTTTGAAAACCATTATAAAAACAAACCAACAAAACAAAAACAGGTCATAAAAAATTATTTCAATCTGACCTGTGAAATTGATACCTTGCCACGAAGAAGCACCACTCCGAGTTACCAGGGAGCCTTCCACCTGTACATCCAGATAGACACCCTGCGAGTAACAGCCATAAATAATTATTACATTAGAAACTGAAGAAATGCTTAAGCTAATAAAAAAATATTATCTGGGAATTCTACATCGTCTCAATGCAGCAATGCTAAGCATCAACATCACAGTATTGTTTTAAGTGATACCTAATTCAATTTTTGCAATTAACAGGTCAAATCATAAATTTCCAGCACACAAAAGTTGTGAAAGTTTCAGAATCTGTATTCTTGTCCACATCCATTGCCCAAATGCCGAAGCAAATTCGGGCAGAGGCCAAATTTGAATATTTATTCAATGGGAATATCGTGAAATTCCTGGGTCCACTTAATTAATTTTTTTATGTTCCCAAAGCCACCGTCTTCGGTTCATCTATTAACCTCTAGTTTACTGCCATTTCTCAATCTTCAACTTGGTATCTGCATTTTTTTTTCAACATTTTTTTGACTCAGGTTTCTCTTTAATGGCTTCTCTTTTACATTCTGCAGTGTGGTGACTGCTCTTTTGTAACTCAAAACTCTAAAGAGGGCCAAGTAACCTCAACCTACAATGCCATTAAAAATTCCGCATAAGAACTCCCAACACATTTTGATGTTGAAGCCCACCAATCTTCTGATTTTGCAAGGCCACTGATCTTTCCATACTGCTGCTGGTAGAAGAGCATAGACTGTCATTTGAAGGCCTCTTTTTGGGATTTAATATCTAGGACTTTTCTGCTGCAGAGGAGCAAAGATTGTCATTTGAAGGCCTCTTTTCGGAATTTAATATCCTTCGCTTTTTTGTGACAGAAGAGCTTAGACTGTCATTTGAAAGCCTCTTTTTGGAATCTAATATTCTGGACTTTTCTGCGACAGAAGAGCTTAGACTGTCATTTGGAGGCCTCTTTTCGGAATTTAAAATCTTGCGTTTTTTGGTTGTAGAGGAGCAAAGATTGTCATTTGAAGGCCTCTTTTTAGAATTGAATATCCTGGATTTTTTGGTGGCAGAAGAACTTAGATTGTCATCTGAAGGCCTCTTTTTAGAATTGAATATCCTGGGCTTTTGGCGGTTAAAGAGCTTAGACCATCATTCGAGGGCCTCTTCTTGGAACTTAATATCCTGGGCTTTTTTGTGGCGGAAGGGCTTAGATTGTCATTTGAAGCCCTCTTTTTCGAATTTATTATTTTGGGCTTTTTTGTGGCAGAAAAGCTTTTAGTGTAATCTGAAGGCCTCTTCTTGGAATTCGTCCCAATTTTTACCTCTAAAGCTTTCTGCTCTTCAGAGTTATTAGTATTCACTCGAAAAGCTCGATCTTGACTGAGTGATGTTGTCAAATTCACTGAGGGAACTAACTTTGTATGCACAGAATCTCTTGAAGCAGAAGCAGTTGAGGCAACCCTCTGAGATATAACAGATGATGATGATGATGGCCTAGTTTGGAAAGTGTTTGATTGCATTGCACCATTGAGTGATTGCACCATTTTTCGCCCACTATCGAGCAGCCAACTCTTAATTCGTTTACAAATCTGTTAATAATGAATCTGTCAAACAACTATTTCTCCACGTATGTTTCTGTAGCGTGCTACAAAAATTCAACTTATCTGTCTCAGAACGTTCCTATCTTCACCTTCGGCTAAATACAATTCAAAGAAACGCATGATACTTCACTTTTATATGAGTGCGTGTTTGTTTATCTAAATTTAGCCGACACCATCTCTATAATATAATATGACATCACCATGAAATCTTTATCCTTGAATCGCACCAAAAAGACAATGATGTGCATGTCACCTATTTCCATATATCATTATAATATTGATGAATTGAAAAGATGTGAAAAATTGTAAATTCAGTGAAAAAAAAGTTAAATAAGAGGACATTTTATTATGTCAGTCTTGGTACAAGGAAGTTGTCTATTAAGGAATAAACTTCCATGTCTTTTGAGGAAGAATTTTGTGATTTTTTCTTTAAAAATTTTTTAGACAGGAGTATTTGAATTTTGTTTTTTTTTTTGTTATGGTGGAAATGAATTCAACATTAACAAAAATTTGAAAGGCACTCAAAATCATGAAGCTTGACGGATTTCGGATTTCCCAAAATATTTGTCAAATTTTATCAAAATTTTGCCAGAAAATCTATTGTTTTATAAACCAATTTACTTCATTTTTTATTTTTAAACCACTGGTTAAACATGTCTATTGGAATTAAAATCTAGCTAGATAGAAATCAATTGGGCCAAATTTTACTAAAATATCGCCAAAAAATCTATTATTTTATAGACCAATTTACTTTATTTTTAAACTATGTAGCTAAACATGTCTATTCGAATTAAAATCTAGGTGGATGGGAATCAATCGTACTCCCAAATCACTCGTTCAACCCAGAACTTAATATTTAGTATATTTGTTATTAAATAATTGCAGTTCAACCTGTGACCTTTAAGTAATACAAGTGGAATCGTATATTTGTTATTAACCTTCAAGGAGTAGTACAAGTGGAATCAAATTTGAACGTTAAATATTCAATATGTAATATTAACTCAATATAAGGTGAATGGAAGGGAGGTGTGGATGAATCTAGTTCTTCCACATGAGGGCCAAAAATAAATAGTGGCCTTTCCTCATGCTAATTAACTGTATCTGTTGAATGATTATCCTATGAAAAAATTATAATATCATAAACTTTCTTTTTGTAAGTAGGGGCCTTGGCATGCCTGAGAGGAGGGAGGAATCATGATGTGGGGCCAAAACCCTAACCCTGGCGGCAGGAGTCGTTTGCAGGAGCCCTGAACCACAATTCATGCGACACTATGAGGGAGCAAGCAACGCGACAACCGTCCTAGGCTGTCAGAGTACGGTAGACATTTGTGTCCTCCGCAGTTGTCCACGCTGTGCCTGGGAGGAGGTGCAAATGAATGGGTAAGTAGGGTTAGGATGGCTGCCTTAATGCTCCTAAACCCTAAACCTACTACCCTATGGAGGTGTGAGCACGTGGTTTCGAGCTTGAAGGATTTTTTGCATTGTCAGAGGTTTTTGTTTGCCACTAACGTTCACAAAAAATATGGTTAATGAATGGGATTCGGTAGATTTGGACTCGATGCCGGAAGACTTGTTAGTTTTTTGGGGACATGAAGTGTCGACGAAGAACTTGGAGCAGTATATTTGGGCATTCTGTGAAGCAGACCTAAAAAAAAAAGATCCAAGAGGGGCTTGGGGCATTTCGAATGGTGCAACACTCTTAGAAGAAAGCTTACACAACACTTTCAACTATGTCTGGAAGGAAGACCGTGATCCAAGGTTTATTCAGCACCTGAAAATCCCTCAGAAGGAAGGACCTGTGCAAGCTTCGTCAAACCTGCAAAACCCTCTTCTGCCAGATATTTTCTCGATCCCATTTTTTCTAGGGGACTGGAAGAGATAGTAGCACACTGTGGCATTCATAGCACTGTAGGTCTTAAGGGTTTCTTGGGAGAGAACCACAAATTTCAGGATCCAGGTAGAGGAGCCCATTTGATCGCTCCTAGTGCCCAAAAAAATCTCCATCAGTGGCAGGGAATAAATTTTCTCCAAAATATCCTCTTCTCACAGGGAAGTGAAGTGGCGAGTTCATGGTCGGAGGTAGGAAATGGGTTGCCTCAAAACCCTAGTGTCTTGTGGCAGACTGTGTTGGGACCTACTGGGTTTCAACATCCTGAGCCTATAGCCAAGGAGCAAGGAAAGTGTTCAAGAATCCACAAAGGTGAGGAGTTGTAGGAGGTAGCTGGGGCTGCCATAATACAAGAAGAAGCAGGCCCTTCACGGGAGGCTACACATCAGTCTTCAAAAGGGTGACCTGGGTCACCCGTTCTTGAAGGTCCAGATGCTAACGAAAGGTCGTTGGAGGGTGAGGAAGGAGGAAGGAGTGGGGTTGTAGGAAAAAAAAGAAAGAAGACCAGGCTTATCAAAAATAAGGAGGAGAGTCTATGTTGTGTCTTTGCAGTGGATAATCGCATTGCAAAAGTAATGGAAGCAACAGAAACTATCCTAGTAGGCAGAGTTAGAGGAAGGAAATACTCGGTCACTTACAACTCATACTGGGCAGCTACGGCATGGGCGAACGCCCTTGGGAGTCCTTCGGAAATCAAAACACTAGCACAGGGTTGGTTCACGATCAAGTTTGAGAAAAGGATCATCTGGAATGGGTAATAGAACAAAACTGGAACTTCGGGAAAAGACCTATTCTATTTAGGAAATGGACATCGTTGTTTGATGCACAGAGGGAAAAATTTGAAGAAAATCCAGTATGGGTAAAGCTTCCGGGATTACCAATCCCTTTCTGGATGGATTTGACTTTCAGATCTATTGGGAACACTCTGGGACAGTTCCTAGAAGCAGATCAGACTTTTAAAAAAGGCTATAAATAACGAGCCTCACTTTGTAAAAAGACAAATTGTCTGCCACAATGTAGCTTCTACAATTATTCTCTGTTTTAATAAAACAAGTTTCTTTGTGGTTTTATTTTCTTTGTGTTCTCTCTTTTTTCTGGCATTCTAATTTTGCAGATCTTGTCAGATCTATTTCAACTTTTTAGATCTTGGGGGCCTCCTCCCAAGATCTAGATCAGCAGAAGGGATATTTACAAAGGCAATGGACACACAGAGGCTTAAAGGATGAGAGATTTTCATGGGAAATATATCCCTTGAAGGCTCATAAAACAATTTAGCCACCTGTTTGCTTGACAAATATTTCATAGGTGGCTAACAATTTCAAAGGAAAAAACAATGTAGTTGTGGATGCCTTATCAAGGAGACTAGCTACCTTCTCCCTCATAGTTATAATGGAGGACTGGAAGCCCCACCTTTTAGAGGAATACTCGCAGAACCGGTCAGCCTATAAGATCCTTAATGGACACTCATTAGACATTTGGTATAGAGTTTTCAATGACATTATCTATTAAAAGGATCGAATCTATTTAGTTCCAGAGTCACAGTTGAAGATGAAGATCCTACAAGCAGCCCACGACTGCCCTCTAGCAGGACATTCGGGATTTCTGAAGGCCTACAGGACCATCAGGGAGAGGCTCACATGGAAGGGACTCAAGAAGGTTATTATAAAATATGTCAAGGAATGTGGTACCTATCAGAGCAATAAGGTTGAACATACACAACCAACAGGATTGTCGCAACCATTTCCCATTCCGGAACAAAAATGGGAATGTGTCTCCATGGATTTCATTACGAGGCTACCCTTCTCAAAAGAAAATATTGTATCTTCATGGTGCTAGATCATCCAAACAAATATGCCCACTTCTTTGCGATCCCCTCTAAAATTTTAGCATCTCAAATAGAAGAAATATTCTTCCAAGGAGTGTTCCGTCTACATGGTTTTCCAAAAACCATTGTTAGTGACCATGAAAAAAGATTCATGGGAGAATTCTAGTAGGAGTTATTCAAATTGGATGGAATAGAACTCACCATCCGCATATAGATGGACAAATAGAAGAAATGAAAAAATGGTTGGAGGGTTACTTACGGGACTATGTCTCAGGGAAACAAAGAGCATGGACTAAGTGGTTGTATTTAGGATAATAATGCTATAAACCACTTATCACATGTTCATAGGGATGTCACACTTTTGAGACTTATATGGACATGAGGAATTATCTTTTGAAGACACAACATTTGGGGATAGAAGAGCATCGTTGGAAAAGGATTGGATCTAGGGATGTCAGGATTTTATCAAGGCCATCAAGGATAACTTGCGGGCATCACAAAATTGAAAAAAGTTATATGCATATTGTTAGAGGCTAGAAAGGAGTTTCGATGTAGGAGATGTAGTTTATCTTCGACTTCAACTGTACAGACAGTCCACTTTGAAAAAAAAGGGAGAAAAAAACTTAAGGCCACGATTTTATGGGCCCTGTCGAGTTATCCATAGAGTAGGAGAAGTGACATATGAACTAGAGTTGCCCGCGAAGAGAAAAATTCATAACATATTTCATGTTTCCTTATTGAAGAAGGCATTAGGAGAAAACATCAAATAATCACCTGATTTACCCCCACTAGATAAAGAGGGGAATATTTCAGCTGGTTCCTGAGGAGGTGTTGGAGGTTCGAGAGAGGAATATTCAGAGTAGGACCATCTGTGAATATTTGGTATGATGGAAATATTTACCCGTCGATGACACCACCTGGGAAGGATAGCAGATATTGTAGCATCTAGGGTTTAAATTGCTTGAGGGAAAGAAATTTTGGGCAGGGGGAACTATAATGTTCCCCCCCAACCGATTAACTGGTTGCACCACATAATAATAAAATGATAATAGTAGTAAATAAATAAATAAATACGTGGCATTAGCCCATGGTTTTTGTTTTTGACCCAAAGCAATTTCCCACAACTTCTTCTAAGCAGTCCAGCTATAAAATGAGGAATAGGATTAGAAGAAAGGCATGGAATTTGGTCTTATCACTATCAATATTTGTGAGCTCAGCTGAGGATTTCTAGGTGAGATCCTCAGCCTGTCTTCAGTGGGAAAACCCAATTTAGGTGGTCTCTCTGATCACCCTAACTGGCACAGTTTATTTTGTTTTCTTTGTTGTGAAAGAAAGGGGTTTATACATATTTATTTTTGAAAAATACAACGAGTAAGGCTCTGAGATATTCTTTGTAGGGTCTCTGGAGCACATCCATGAGAAGGTGGATTGTTCATAAATATCGTAAGATAGAAGGACGCCAAGGGAATTAAGTGACAGTGCACACCGTTTGAAGCACCTGATTGAGTGGGCATTGTCCTTGTATTGGAAGGAGATCACATTTCTTTTCATTCAGGGAGGTGACACAAGGGACATAATCGACTTCTTGAATCTACACATCATGACTCCTTCAACGGAGTGATCTTGTTGAGACAAGAAGAATGATATATGTTGAGCCCCTGCATAAGGAATGCGGCCACAATTGGCCAACCATAGTGGCACGGCATGGGAGGTCTGCCATTGACCATAGTCATAGCTTGACAAATAGATCTGTGCTTAGAGAGGTGAGGATGGTGATTTAACTATCGACAGTGAGGTCCACCTCCCTTCCCTTTTGATCATCGCCGTAGAGTACCAGTTGACCTCAGAGTGTCGCATGGTGATGACAAACGATCAACAATAGGCATGCGACCTAGAACTCGAAGAGAGGGACTCTCAATTTGAGATTGAGCATGCAACACATTTTCCTTTTCTGTGGCATACACATCGAAGTTGTGAAACGCTCCATGTGGCGGACCTTCTTTAACGCAGAGGGATAGTTAGATAAGTGATGTACCCATTTTAATATTCATACCATATTAATAAAATTAATGATTGGAGTTTTTTTTTTAAATTGAGTTTATTTGGAATTTGATCATTTGAATTAGGGTTTATGCTTCATATTAAGTTGATTCGAGGAGGTTTAATATGGAATTTATTTAATTGTATTACAATGATAATCTCTCTTATTCCAACACTAGCATTATTTATTTATTAAATAATATTACAAATCGAAAAGGATTGCGAGTTTGGTCAAGTTGAAGGAGAAAAGGAAAATTGATATTTTTGTGTCTCTCCCTCTCTCTCGTGCGCTCTATATTGGAAGATCGAAGTCCCTCATTATTTTTCTACTTCCAGTTGAGGCAATAATAGGTCGAAGTTGTGTTTACTAGATGCTGGTGCCTTGAGAACGTGTATTGGGTCAAAATTGAACTCCCTAAGCCAAGATTGAAGTCTTTCCTCCAAGATCGAAGCCTCTAAAGCAAGGTCGGAATTTATGGGTCGAATGAAGTGCCACATAGTTGTGTTGTTGTTGTTGCTTCGAGGTCGAAAGTAGGATCAAGAAGAAGGTTGACTTGGTGTGGAAGAAGTGTGAGTCAAGGTCTAGAGTCTCAGGAAAACTGTTGAATGAAGAATTACTGACCAGGTTTTCCCCTAGAGTGGGGTTTTTCCCTGGTTGTCCGCTTATATATGGTGTCCTTGATATATGTTTTATTGCTCTGATATTTGCTTGATGAACTAAGAGAAAAATAATATAATAAGAAACTAATAATAATACAAAAACATCACAAGTAAATTATCAAGAATAAGAAAACCTTTCTTCCTTTCTTATTTTCTAACATTTTGGTAAATGGTTTAGGTAGGGGGGTCCCACAATGCATGAGATGGGAACACGTGTAAAAGGAATTAAAATTGAAAAAAATGTGTGGTTGAATAGGAAGCCCCCCACAAACCATAGATTTATTACTTCACAGATAGGGGGTAATGAATATAATGGTATTTTAATGTGTGAAATACGAGGTGGGGACATAGGTTTGATTTGACTCATTGATTTTAACTTTTTGACCACTAGTAATACATAGTAACAATGACTCGATATTTTTAACATAAGTTTAAAATTTTAAATAAATATTTTTATAAAAAATACAATTATATATATTTTATAAATTATAAATTTTATTTAAAATAAAAAATATTAAAAATAATTCAGAAACATTTATAAAAACCTCAGAGATAATCCATCATTTAGCAAAGGAAAGGGTTAGATGGAATGATATTTAAAGGAAGGCATTTTCGAAGGCAAGGATAAGATTTAAGGAAGGTGGAAAATTTTGGAAAATTTAAAAAAAAATTGTAACTTTTTAAGGTGTAAGAAAAAGTTACAACATAGGCTTCAATTGGGGACTGCTTCCCCCTGCGGGATGCAGAGAACCTAGTATACCAGCTACCTTGAACTCAATGGGAATGGAGTCTTTCCATAAGAAAATTAATCATCTACACTCTCAAACCTAAAATTTGTGGCCTGAAGCCTGTTATCCACTATGAAATCTGTAAACTATCAAATAGAACCAAACTATCAATTGTTCCAAGTAAAATTAAGTACAACAGTGCTTAATGAATTGGGATAGTGGATTCAATAGTCAAAAAATGTTATTTTCATCTCCTGCAACTTATTTCACTTTAAGCAAACCAAACTACATGCTACAACTAGAATCCAAATTGAAATAATTGTTGATCTAAAATGAATCAATCCATAAACTGTTGAAAATAAAATCCATTCATAAACTGCATACCAAAACTGAATGATCTACTACACACTGAATTGTGAAATAAGTAATTCAATCCCACACAACCTCTACCTAACTGAACTAGAAATATGTATTGTTAGGTGTAGTCATGTTTCCAGTGTAACCATGTGGGAAGTGGATTAACTGGAAGATCACTTTACATGCAGTTTAAGATATGAAATATATTTACAATATGAAAGACAAAATCCATAGGAAGCTGATACTTACAAATGAATTCTTAAGATCACATCCTTTTTAAAGATCTAAAACTTCTTGTCGTTACTATGAGGAAGAAAAAAATGTAGCTACATGGAATTATCATAGCAAGAGATTCAATTATCATTTTGAACCAGCAAAATCTGGAACCCATTGGAATCGCCATATAAAAAAAGTGGAGCTGCCAGGTGAGGGAAATGAAACCAATATCAATTGTCTAGTATTTGTTCACTAGCAAAGAGTAGATCTAATCGTGATCATAACCCAATGAAAGATTTATGTGTTACTTCGTTCCCCAACAACGACACCAAATGTTTTGTTTGTTTATCGAAGGCAATTCTTGGTTGTGAAACTACGTCGAGAAACCAACTCGACCAATATTTAGGTTCAAGCTCACCCTTGAACCATAGGGAGCTCCCTCAAGCGTTACGAGGCATTTTTTTAACGCCATCCATTGTCACTAGACAATAGCCTATGAAGCATAATGGAAAGATATATTATTTTTTGTAGGTGGTTATTAATGATTGTCTAATCTCTGCTCAGAAATAAATCCATTTCTTGCAGAGGCCTTGATCTAAGTGCCAACACCCAACTTTGACAGAATAACATAACTTTTTAGAGTCTGGAAGAGGAATAGAAGAGAATATATGATAATTAAGCAGTCATACTGAATACTTAATCAACCATATATAGTAGATGTGTGTAGAATACTTCTACATCCAAACAAATATACATTCAAGAGATAACAGAAGGCGACAATTAAAGATGTAGGTGAGCTTATTTCAAACAAAGTGCTTAATAATCTAATCTCCCTAATGATGATAGCTTTGTGGTGGGTTTTTAGGGAGGTTGATACTCAACCTATCATTTCCCTAAATCCTATGTTACCTTGAACATATGCAGAAATAGATTAAGAAATCACTAGAAAAACATACAGAATAAAACAAATTATGTCATGAACTCGAGCTAGAAACCTTCAATTAAGAATTCTATAATAAAACTTATACAAAAATGTCTTCTTTTTTGGAAATGAAAATGGCATCTTTACATCAAGCTAACCGTGTCTATCTTTCTAGAAAAAAAATCCGAACAATAAACTAAAAAATCTTTGAAAAACTGCAAGGAATTTGGAACTGCTCAAAAATCCTCTACCTCCAAATATGGAAATTGGTTCACTGATGTTGGTCCTCTGGTTTGGAATCTAGAGTGGTTGAATTTGTTTTCACAAAACCTATTATCTTCCCTTCAAACTTGGTTATCTCCGCCACCTGTGTTAACTGATTGTCCCTTTGACTATTATTTCTTTGTCCAAAATCTAAAAATAATCCCATGTCTGTTTATGTTTTCCACCTAGTCAATCAAGGAAATATTTGCATTTTGGAGTTAAACCAAACTATATGTTGACCTTTTTGCCCATAGTCTTTGCCTTCATCATCTTTTAAGTGCTTAACCATTTTTGTAAAATATTTGGGAGGAAATTGTTTTTGATAAAATAATTCCCAATATATATTTTTTTAATTTGTAGATTCATATTTCTTTATTTTTATGAATTTCGTAAATGAAATCTCAAAATATTTCCTCAATTGATTTTATCTTGTAAAACCATCCATTGACTGAAATCCATGTCTTTTTTTTCCTTGAATTTATATATTATGAATAAACAAGATTCATAAACATATTTCATAAAACCATCGACTAATTTATTTTCCATGCTTTTGAAAACCATGTCTTGTTTTTCCATGATTGGTAAAATATCTTTTAGTTTCCCTTTTTACTTCTGTAAAAATTTTGGATAAGAAATTATCCAAATTTTCTCTTCACGTACATTTAACCTCTTTATAATTATTTTACTCCTTATAACATAGCTAAAGCATTCATTTCTCTGTTTTGTAAAATTTCATTTTTACCTCTGAAAAATGATTCACGAGGAGGAAATCCATAACATTGGAATGATTTACTTTTTAAATGTACTTCTGAAGCATGTATCTTTATTTTACTTCATTTTACCCATCTTTATCTTCCCTCAATCTTTCACCCGTAAGTTCATTTTAGAAAAATAAGATTGTAAAATTCTTCCCTCCATTATCGTCCCTCAATGCATGAGATGGGAATTTATTACTTCACGGATATGGAGGTAATGAATATAATGGTATTTTAATGTGTGAAATGTGGGGTGGGGACATAGGTTTGATTTGACTCATTTATTTTGACTGTTTGACCACTGGTAATACATGGTAACAATGACTCAATATTTTTAACATAAGTTTAATATTTTAATAAATAATTTTATAAAAAATATAATTGTATATATTTTATAAAATTAGATTTTATTTAAAATCAAAACTATTAAAAATAAATCAAAAACATTTATAAAAACCTCACATACAATTCATCCTTTAAAGGAAGGCATTTTCCAAGGCAAGGATAAGATTGAAGGAAAGTGGCAAATTTTTGCAAATTTCAAAATATTTTAACTTTTAAAGGTATCAGAAAATTTGACAACAGGGATCATTGCTTCCTAAGGGGGGGGGACTAATCTAGGTCGATATTGGTGGTCACCTATCTATTCCACTTGGACCCCCACCATTATTTCTTTCAGCTTTTTAATTGTAGTGCAATTTACTGGTTTTGGCACTTTTTCGGGTTTTGAACTTCCGGAGCCATTTTGAGGCCCTAAACGAAGTTTGTTTTGGAAAATGAGAAAAAAAGATTTATTAATCAAAGTTTGTAGTGAAAAATTGTAGTCCTCAGGTATATCTTTCTAACAAGGTATCATATGCATCAAAAAAAGATCGTATGCCAAAGTTATGGCCTTAGGAAGTTGATGTACCAATTTACCCCAACATGGCCCATAGACTTTTGGAACTTCATCTCTTAGGGTTAGGTTTTTGGATGTTTAGGGTTTTCCATTGTTTCTCAATAATAAATAGGCCTTCAAACCTCATTGTAACATAGCTCATAAGGCATGTAGCCGCCACATATCTTCTCAGAGATAGGCTACCATCGCATGAGCTAGTTTATTTCCATTTTTCATGTAAACAATTTTTTGTACCTTTGTTATTAATGAATTTAAGTTTTGTTTTCGTTGTATCTCTATGTTTATGTTTATATTTTTAATTCATTTTTTCTCCTTCATAAATCTAGATCATAATTAATAAGGGTTATATCTAAAATAATGATATGTTATTATAGAAAATACCAACACTTGTGATGAAATGTTTAATTACACTTCTCTTAATCCCATGCACTCATTCTTCCTTTATTCCTCTCAATTAATCCTGAATTCCAAACTTTGATATTGTTGTTTCTCAAAATCCCTATTTTTTTAAAAGAGAGAAAACTTATGAGTCACCCCCTCTCTCCACATTTAAACTTAAACTCTCACTTACAACACTTACAAATTTTAGATCCTCACTTTCCATGTCAAACTTCAGACCACAAGTCCTTTATGTCATTCAATATAGATTATTATGCATAGTCCAAATTAGAATGTACCTCATATTAACGCCCCATGGATTTAACTGCAATACAAGCCTAAAGCATCAAGATAAATTTATTTAATTCATAAGATCTAGATTTCATAAACGAGCACATATTTAACAAAATACAACATACCTACCCTATGCACTTGCGAGGGGTCCACAGGATGTTCGGTTTGGTTCGTGGGTGTGGTCGATTTACCTAGGTTCACTTTGTGTTGAAGCCCATATATTTGGTCTTATTCAGTAGACTGGGGTTTTAATAATTCAACCCTCTCCAATGAGCCAGATGCCCCAATATGGGATCTTGTTGGGTCCCACGCCAGAGCAAGTCTTGACATTTTACCTTAGACCTTCTTTGTCAGACCTTCCAGATTGGTTGGTCTATGATTGAAGTTGTTCTTGTCCATCTTCTTTGGCTTTTTGGTGTTGTGCTCACATTTCATTCAGTTCTCAGCTTTATTCTATATGCTTTATTCTCACTCTATAATCCATGAATAGGCATTATTGTGCCTCTAATGCCAAAATTCCTCTCGGATTTACGGCATGACCTCGAACATTTCTTCATATTCACTAATATCATGAGCTAAGGATACTTTCTCTAGGTTTCATGATGGATCTCTCACAACCTTATATCCATGGTTTTAACTTGAACCAAATTTTCAGGCTTCGGTGGCTACCATATGACAAATCACGAGGAAAATGGTTTTGAGGGTATATAACTAGTCACATCTACACTTCTCAAGGATCTTTTGATCCTTCTTAATGACCTCCCAGAGCACTCTTCTTCCACATAGTCTATGCATCTATTAACAAGGAGCACTTATAATTTATTCACTCTAGATGCAACTTCCATATTTCACTCTTGAGGTTGAAACTATGTTGCAAGCATACACACGACTTTTCTACCAATTATCGATCACTCATTGAGGGGTGAATGAGACCAATGTTAGCTATCCTAACATGAAGGAACTAACTCCTTCATAAAAAATGTTAATTCACACTTTAGAACACCTAAGGAAAAAACTTGGATTCTACTATAAATAATGAATGCCATAATTATAAATAATTTTACATAGGATCTCAGCCCAAGACCCCTTAGCATCAACGCTCCTATTTTTTTATCTCTAGCCTCCTTCTTGTGCTTAATCTTACTCTCCTTTCAAGAGCCTCTCTCCTCTACAGTATTATTATAGACATAAAAATATCATGACCGAGCCGAGGCAGTTTAGACGTGTCCCAAAAACCTATGCCTTAACAAAAAACTTGTTGAATTTAGAAAGGCCCAATTGGTCCAAAACACTAGCTCATCAAAACACACTAACAACACAACAATCCTTGATTCCTCTAGAATCAAGACACATGTAATTCACTATTTCTAATTTATACAACTTACTATTAGGGGGGAATTCTTTCCCTTTTGAATTTTTAGGAACCCTTTGGGGTTTAGGAAAAAGTTGGAAATACCAGGGGTTGATGGTCCTTCAACTTGTGTCTTCCTCCTAGATCCCACACATTTTCTACTATTATCCACTTGGCTTTTGACATTGTTCCATTGTTGTCAGTAGTCTTCTATGTCAGATGATCCAAATATATAATTATCATAGTTTAAAGGTTAGAATAGAATATTTAAATATTTGGAATATTTAATAAAATATTGGAGAAACTTTAGAAATAGAATTAGTTGCAAGAGATATGACATCTAGAAAGATGTTGTTTCTTAGGCTCTAATATAGGAAAAAAGTTAGTAGATTTGATAGGATGATATTTAATGTAAATGGACACTTGTTAATTTAATAAGTGATCCATAACTAGAATATGTTAGGACATTTAGCTTATATATAGTTGATTCTCCTGACTGCAAGAGTGTTGGAGTGTTCGGGTGTAAAATCTTGCAAAACTTCTTATGCAATTTTTTTTCCTGATTAATAAAATTAGGTGTCTTGCATTTATGGAAAAAAAAATCGAGAATTTTTTTCAAAAAGTTCATGGCAAGAAAACATGCATTTGCAATTGGTTTACAGTGACCTTTTTGGACGCTTACAAACTTCACTAGGAGGATGCAGATATTTGTTACTCTTTGTTAATGATTTTAACATGATGACTTGGGTATATTTTTTGAAGCAAAAGTCATAAGCATTTGAAAAGTTTAAAACTTTTCGCCAACTGGTTGAAATGAAGTCAAAGAGAATATTGGCACTCTTAGAACAGAAAATGGAGAGGAATTCACTTCTAATGAATTCCAAATGTATTGCAAGGATAATGGCACAAAACAACATATTAGAAATGTCTACACTCCACAACAAAATGGAGTAGTAGAAAGAATGAATCACACCTTGTTAGAAATGGCGAGATCTATATTAACTTTCAAAAAGTTAAGTCATATATATTGGGAAAAATAAATCCATATAGCTGTCTACTTGAGAAACAGATCTCCAACTGCTTCTTTAGACAGAATCACACCTTATGAAGTATGGTTTGGTTTCAAACCTCGAGTTAAACACTTGAGATTTTTTGGATTAGTATGTTATGCCTTAGTTCCGAAACAAAAACGAACTAAGCTTGACTCACAAAGTTTGAAATGCACAATGATTTGGTATTCTAATGAGAAGAAAGGGCATCAGCTTTTGTCGAATGAAAATTTTACTATCAGTAGAGATGTGATTTTTGACGAAACTGAGAGTAAAAGTGCTGAAGAAATAGACAAACTTCTTCAAAAGTTGGAAACTACAGGTGATAAAAGGAAAGGCAATATGCAAGGTCAACCAACTTCACAAAATTGGTATGAACTTGATTTTCCTTCTTCTAAAGATTATTCATCCAATCCATCTAGTTCTACTTCACCAACACCGTTTGGGTCTTATGGTAGTTCATCTGAATCTCCTAGCAGCTATAGTTATTCTGACAGTGACTCTCTCCCCAGAATATGCAGTTGATCAACAAACATCTGTTTACATCAAACGTCTTTACAATGATGGTGATTTTTCAAAATCTCAAACAAGTGAACATCAATTTCCAAAATGGGCAATCAACTTTTGAAAGATGTAAGGCCTGATGTGAAGGAAATTTTGCCTTGATAACAAATGATTTTCCTTTGGATGCCATATCTAAGATCAATTTGAGGAAGTGATAAGGAGGTGTATGCCAAATCATTGAATTTAAGGGAGTGCTAGAAGGAGAAGATTGCAAGGAGGGTGAAGATCCCACACTCAATTTCCATTCTTTAATGATTGTGACTTCATCGTTGGTGGCCTCCAAACCTTAAGTTGACCATTTTTCTCAAAAAATTGATTCTCAAGTGATGTATTTTATTATATTCCAAAGAAGATCTTGAGGGAGGGAACAGTTTTGGAATACTCAACCATTTTTTTCTTTCCAAAGAGCCGAAAGAAGGAATTCATGGAAGAGAGTGTAGATTCCATTAAGGATGAGATTGTAAATGTTCTGGTTTCTTCCTTGAAAGATTCTCATAAATGGAAGAGGGAGGGCCCTACAAAAGCCCTTTAAAAAGGTTGTCCTAGGTTAATCTTTTCCTTTGCACTAGAAGCCGCATGAAAAGTAGATTTTTGGCCACATATTTTGGCTCCAAATAACTATATAGGTTTTTGCTTATGTGTTCTCTTGGAATGCTACTTGCAAGTAATAGGTTTCCCTGATTGTAAATACTCTTCTTGCTCTACATCCCCCTCCCCCCCACCCCCCCAAATCTTGTCTTATTGATTAGAAATAGAGATAAACATGAGTGAATGTCTTGCCAAATCCTCCTTTCTTAGGTTAAGGTTATAACTCCTCCTATGGAAGTCATAGTCACCAATGGGTTCAAACGCTGATATTTTCCCAATATCTGGCTACTTGGTGCTTCTTATTGTTGTTGTTGTTGTTGTTGTTGTGTGTGTGTGTGAGAAAGAGAGAGAGGGAGACAAAATTTGTTTATATATGTATGCATGCATGAAATAAATTATATTATTACATAAATATTTATAACTCTATATATTAGATATAAGAAATTCCAAATTAGACTAGAGAAAATAAAATAAGTTAGGCACAAGATGAAACTCCAAGATAAGCACATATTGCGTGGTGGTTGTAGATCATAATATAAACATAACTTGGGCACTCAATACCCTGGCTGTGGCTTTTGGACATGCTAGAAAAATCTTGCCTCTATCCTAACTCACATCATGCAATCCCACACCATGCACCCTGAACCCAAAGGTTGAAATTCACTCACCCATGGGCCACCTCTATACTATATAAAAAATAGATGGAGATAAAATAATTACATCAAAGGTTCTTTTAATTCAATAAATATAATAAAAACGACAACAATCATGAATTTCTTCAAAACTCATACCTTGTATATTATTATTGTTTTATTAAAATCCTCCCAAATAACTATTTAAAAGTAATAGTGGGTTCAAATTTATTTTATTATTTATAAGGTTCATTTTCAATCCACTTCATCAAATTGAAAGTTTAGATATATTGCTCACTTTCAAATTACATTAAAGCTAATGAGTTTGAGCATGTTAATGAGAACATTTGTAAAATATTTTAACATTACTTGCAAAAGCTCTAAAATTACATAAACAATGACTATACATAAATTTCTTAAATAATTAAATAATTAAATAATTTTGCAATAGCCAATCTGATTCAAATAAAATAAAAATTTTATATAAACAAAATATCATAAATAATTTATAAATATATATAAAATTATTTTGAAAACCATTAAAAAAAATCATAAAAAGTTACTTCAGTCTTACCTGTAAGTGAAATGGATAATTTATACCTTGATGGGAGGAAGCACCACTATGTGTATCAGGGAGACTTCCAAAGTGTACGTCCAGAGATACACCCTGCCGGTAACAGCCATAAATAATTATTATATTTGAAACTAAATAAATGTTTAAGGTAATAAAAAGTACTATCTGGGAATTCTTTCTGCATCGTCTGAACGCTGCAATGTCAAACATCACAGTACTGTTTCAAGTAATACCTAATTCAATTTTTGCATTTGATAGGTCAAATTATAAATCCACACATGATATTTATTATAAATCAACAGATCATATTTTAACGATTATGAGATTACTAGTTTTCTTGTTTTGTGTAATTCAATTTTTTTTTAATTCAAATTGATGATGGGCAAATTGATGATGAGCTGACTCAACTTTCTAACAGTTTTCTTCACTAAAAAGACAATGTCTTTGAAAGCATTCAAAATGAAATGTTTTTCTGATTCCACTGCTCCATAAGTGCAAAAAGTACATACATTTTTTTCTCAAGCTTCTTTAGTTCTCTTAATAAGAACTTTTGCTCTCCAATAAATGCAAACTCCAATATACTCTTTTTATTGGAGATCACAAGTAAAATTAAATTCATGAACATAATACTTCTTCTTTCTACCAACTCTTTTCTCATAATGAAACTTCTCCACCACAAAATTTCTCCATATACTTCTTGTTGCAATGCCATGCCATTTAAAGAAACACAAAAGTCGTGAATGTTTTAAAATCAGTAATCTGCGTCGACATCCATTGCCCAAGTAAATTTGGGCAGAGGCCAGATTTGAATATTTTATGGGAATATCGTGAAATTCCTGGGTCTACTTAAATAAATTTTTTATGTTCCCAACGCCACGGTCTTCAGTTCATCTCTTATCCTCTAGGTAACTGTGATTCCTCAGTCTTCAACATGGTATCTGCAAATTTTTTTTCAACATTTTTTTGACTCAGGTTTCTCTTTACTGGCTTCTCTTTTACATCCGGCAGTGTGGTGGCTCCTCTTTCATTTGCAGATAGATTGTATGTATTTTTGGTTTGGCCAATCACAAGTTGTCACGTGGCAAGCCTGGAGGCCACCACGTGGCCCAGGATGGTTGTATAAAAATTTTGGAACTCCGTTCGGTTCGACCGCAGAACCTCCTACCCACAAAACGCACGAATTTATCGTCTCTGCCAAGCTGAGTTTCTTAACCATAAGGGGTCAACTGTTATATTTAAGCTGTGGTGAATTCCGATTTGGAGGTCAGAGGGGGCCAGCCTCCCCCCCCCCCATACGGCCGTAGCCCCGAAACCACGACACAATTTTAACCATAGCAGCATTTTCAGAGTTTTCACATGCCAATCCTTCAGCGGTTTAAGCGCTGACAGTTAGCGTTAACTTACCACAAACCGGAGTTTAATGCATTGCAACCACAGTTCTAGACGTGGTTCCCGCCGACAATTACAGTGAAGACCGCAGGGTTTGGGGGCATGTGCCCAACACCCTAACCGCCCAAATTGAATGCTAACGGTTACCTTGGAGGTAATTTTGGAGCGTGTTTGTTATTGCAGATTTTGCCAAGTTTATCTCCAGTTAACTTCAGTGCCCCAGATTTAGTGGAGTTTTCCTAGGGGGTTACTGGACAAAAATTGATTAGGCTCTACCTTGAGCAGGATTCGACCATTCTTGGAGTGTGAATAGTCAATTTAGACTTTATTGGACATTCTAGACTCATTGGTGAGGGTTTCAAAGCCATCAGAGGGCTTCTGAGCATTATTTTTCTTCAGATAAGTTCTAGGGGCCACTAGGGCCATAAGGAGCCAGCAGCAGAAAGAGGCCTAGCCAGGGCAGCTAAAGGCCTTACTCAGGAAACCAATAGTCAATTTTGGATGTTTCAGACATTCTGGAACTAATGGTGAGGTTTTCAGAGCTTGTAAAGGATTTATGAAGGCCTATATGCTTCATAGAAGTTCTAAGGGCCACAAGGGCCACGAGGTGTTAGTAGGAGAATGAGGCCTATCCAGAGTAGCCATTATCCATTCTCAGCAAACCAGTAGTCTATCCTGACTATTTTGAGCCTTTTGAATCCAATGGAAGGATTTTCAAAATCTTTTGAAGACTTCTGAAGGTCGAAATTCTTCAGGGAATTTTTCAATGAACTTAGAGCCAGGGGGTGCCACCAGGTGTTGGAGGCATAACTGGAGCAGTCGGAGGCCAATTTCAACAAGTGAATAGTCTATTCTAACTATTTTTGAAATTATGAATCCATTGAAGTGATTTTAAGAGCCATTTAGAGACTTATGAAGGTCGAGAAGCCACAGGGAAGTTTCGGGCAACCCAAGGCCAACAGTGGATGGAGGCTTAGATTGGGGAGCCAGAGCTCAATTTGAGCAAATGATCAGTCCATTTTGGATGTCTAAAATATGTTGGAGACAGTAGGTGGGGTTTCAAGGATATAAAATTACTTCTAGGGAGTTCGTGCCAAAGATAATCTTAGGGAAGCTTAAGGGCACTGATAGATGAGGTCAAGTCAAAGGAAGCCTAGTTCTATTTTCAGCGAGTTTACAACCATTCCAGGGATATGATGGTATTCGAAACCCAATGGTACATTAAAATAACCACAGGTGTTGAGTAGTTACTTGTAAAATAAATTTTCCATCCTAATCCCAAAGAGCCAAGTCAATTTGACAACGGCACAAGGAGATGTAGCCCACAATATTCAGATGAAATCCTTTATTAAATTTGTTGTTATGTGTTTATACTTATTTTCTGCACTTTATAGTTGTTTTACATGCTTAATATTAACAAAAAAAAATGTGTAATTCCTCACACTTAAAGCATTAAAACATTTTAAAACACATACACCTGAATCAAGAATTAAATTTCGCACAATCAAGTATAAGCTAGATCTTAATTCGTTTAACTGAGCGGGAGGTGCTTGAAAAGCATATCAAGTTATCCACACCCATTTTCAGATTAATCCATAACCTCAAATTTCATTTTAACCTCTTGCCTAGGAAGTAACATCACCTAAAATATATTTTCACTAATCTATTACTATGCAATCAATTTAAAAACACTATGTGGTATTTCTTATAAATAAGAAATTTTATGTCTTTGTGTGTAAAAAGTGTCCAACAACAAATAGGGGTAATCCTCTATATAATGTCTCAGAAATCACATCCTTTCATATGATCTGATCTGAATATATGACAAGGTATGATCATGTTACTAGTTATCTGGTGAAGATCACCAAGATATGCCATTAGCTTACAGTGACTAGAGAAAAGGTGGACAAGGAAGAACTAGTAAATGTGGCATTAAATGGTTTCACCAAACCATGGGAACCATTTTTCAAGGAGATATCCATTCAAAAGCACCTTCCAATTGAGAGAGGCTTTGGCGTGATTGTATCTAGGAAGAGGCTCAATAGGAGTCTAAAACTAGTAGGCAAGAAGATGGAGAAGAAAAGCTAGCCATGGTCAATTATGCCAAGAAGGGTAAAGGAAAAGGTTGCAATAGTAAAAGTGAGGGGTAAAACTCATTTTGAGGAAGATTAAATAGTCGAGCAAGCTCAAATCCTTCATTCGCCACAAGAATGTGCATTGTGCATCACAATGTTTAGGGAAGAAGGAGAAGAGGAAGTCACAACATAAAATAGTATCAACAAAGATATAGCTAGATGAGTTTGCAATGAAGTTAGAATAGGACTTCTCTTTAGTATTGTGTATTTCTACCAACATCATCATGTCTAGAAGTGTGTGTTACTTGGGCAGTGGTGCATCATGTCATATGAAAAAAGCACGAGAGTTCTTTAGTAGTCTAATGGAGAAATAATTAGGGACTCTTGTGTGTGAAGAGAGAGGGAAATATCTTATTCACACTCAATTCAGCTGGATTTTTGGAAGCCAAGGACACGTTATATGTTCCAACACTAAAGAATACATTTCTTTCAATCTGAATTATGGAGGACATAATATTTGTATTCATGTTTTGGAATGGGAAAGTGCTCATTCGTCCAGAGGAATCTAGCCCTGACACAATATTAGTTATTAGTGTTCGAGAGGACATGTCTTGGTACATGAAAATGCAAACTTGTGTGAGTTGTGGCATAGGAAGATGGGAATCGTGCACTAAATACCATTGTATATCCTGAAGGAGATTCTAACGTGTCTCCTAGGTTTCAGTATTGACTAGCAGGGCATGTGCAAAAGGTATGCACTGGGAAATAATTTCAAGGATGTTGTTCCAAGTAGCAAGAGAAATTATAAGGGTATCTTATACCTTATACATTTAGATGTAGGTGTAGGATGTCAATGGAATTATTGTAGGAGCATTAAACAATTTGAATTTCATCATTGGCTACTCTAGGAAGACGTGGATATAATTTATGAAGACCAAAGATGAGATCTTTAGTCGATTCCACAAGTCACAAGGCCTAGGTGGATAATTAGAAAGAGAAGAGGATCAAGGTTGAGTTGAAAAGGGTGAGTCAAAAATATCATACAACCCTCAAGAAACTTGGGTTATGGACAGATGATCAATATAACATTGGTTCTTCCAAGGATATGATACATGACCAAAATTTTCCTATTCTCATATGGGAAGAGGCACATAACATGATAACATGTGCAAAACAAGAGTCCTCATAGGATATTGGGGAGAAGACTCTAAAGGGAGCTTTCATTAAGATGAAACCATAGATAAGAAATTTGAGGATATTTGGTTGTTTGGTATACATTCATGTGCTTGTGGAGAAGAGGACGACACCAGATCCTTCAAGAGAGAAAGGAATATTTTTGGGATACAATGAGAATTCAAAGGTTTGTAAGATCTTCATTCCAACATAGAAGAGGATAGTTGTGAGCATATATGTAAATTTCGAGGAGAACATGGCATCTAGGAAGTCATGTGACCTAGTAATAGTGGTAAAGGATGAGGACTAGGCTGCTCTAAATGGTGAACATAGTTCAGAGGTTTTGTTGGAACTTTTTAGTTTCTGACCTAGGTTATTGCGTGCGATGTGAACAACAAAAACACCATTGGATACCGACCCTTTCGACAACGCCTGCATAATAAGTGAGGTCTCACCCAAGGCACCTATAGGGGGCTGCAATAACTAGGTTTATGCATCTATAAGGGAGAAGGGAATCCAATATAGGTCACCATTCTACTCTACTAAATCTATGATTCTTACACTAAATAAAAACTACAGACATTCATGATAATTACGGAGAAATTTCTGAGAAAAAATCAAATAGAAAGAGGTGTCTTATTCCCTCAACATTGTTAGATTGACCCATTCTATAGGAAAATCTTCAGAAAGAAATGCAATTAAATAAAAAACGTTCAAGTCCTAACATATAGAAAACAAAGATATATAAAAACCCAACCATCTTCTATTATTACTATAAAATATTCCAAATGCAGTACATATGACTATTCACATTATCTTGGCTCACTAGCCTAAATTCAACAATACAAATTTACAACATATCACAAAGAAATACACCCTCTAGTATACTTAGAAAACATCTTAGCTACTAACCACAACCCATTTGGCTTCTTTTAATTTATACATAATTACCTAAACAAAATACCATGGGAAATAACCAGGTAAACCATTACCACGGGCATTACCATGGGCAGACAAATTGTTGTTGCTAAACTAGACCAAACAAAACATGAGTATTGATCCATATTTATGAAGGAACAAAATGAAATACAGATATAAATAGAGATATAAAGATACAACAAAAACAAAACTTCAATTCATTAATAACAAAGCACTAAAAACTATTTACATGCAGAATGGAAATAAACTGGCTCAGGTGATGGTAGCTTATCTCTGAGAAGATATGTGGTGGCTACACTCCTTCTGAATTGTGTTACAATGAGGCTCAAAGGCCTATTTATTATTGAGAAGCAATGGAAAACCCTAAACATCCAAAAAACCGAACCCTAGGAGATGAAGTGCCAAAAGTTTGTGGGCCTCGTTGGCGTAAATTGGTAGATCAACTTCCTGGGGTCGTAACTTTGGCATATGATCTCCTCGTTATAAATATCTATTTGAGGACTAAAAATTTTGACTGCAAACACATCCCATATCCAATGGATTTTCTCGTTTTCCAAAAAAATGTCGTTTAGGGCCTCAAAACAACTATGGACTTTCAGGACCCGAGAAACTGCAAAAAATAGTAAATGATGCTACAATTAAGGAAATTGAAAGAAATAATGGTGAGGGTCCAAGTGGAATAGGCAGGTGGCCACCAATATCCAACTGGATCAAGTATTGATACTTTCAAACTTAGAAACTCCCTCCTAGCTTCTTCTTTTCTTTTCCACCATTGTCAACTATGCAGTTCTCCCTTCTATAATGATGTTGTGTGCTTTCGATATCTACACGATATTCCATAGTGTTGTTTCTACTCCCTCTTCCTATGCACACTGCAAAAACTACCTTAGACTATTGTAGTTCCACCAACCCAAAACCTGCCTCCAATAGGTCCCCAAAACACGCCTGTGGCTCGTCCCGAGTCACTCAACCCTTCTACTATTCCCATTGTCTCAAGGAGTTCATTTCCTAAATGAATTGAACTCTTACTCCCATATCACATGTTTGGTTGTTGGTTTTTGCTTCTTTTATCAATGGTAGGAATCTCTACATAGGCCAAGTCCCCTAATTCTACATGAATATATTCATGCCACTCCTCAACGCATGGAGGACCGATTCCTTTTATATGTTATAGTCCGCAACTAATCAACCACTTCGATGCCACCATTCAAAGCTTGATCTTAGATATAAACCACATGAAATGTGTCCATAAATTATCTAACTCAATCATACCTCCTTATATATAATATATCTCAAAGTCGTCTTACTCCTATCCAACAAAGTCATATACTCCTAAAGAAACAACATTCACTCGATCAGAACTCCTGACACCTCCATATACAATAGATCAATCCTAAACCTTTTAAACCTCCAACGATGCCTAACACTACATCATCCCATGATATCAAATCTCTTCCTACTAATATTGTCCTCCATAGCTCACTGTTATAATGAATGAACAAAACTGACTCTTACACCTTATATAGATAATTTATTGCACTGAAATGCTCCGTGATTTCATGGTTATGGATATTCTAATGTATTATAACATGACGCAAATTTCAAGACCTTAGATCCGACATATCATGAAATTTTATGGCACTAGGATATGAGTTGGTGGGTGCATGCCTAAGCTTAATAATCATCTCATCTCACATGAGAACTGTCAGATCCAAATTCTTGAAAGGTCTCCAAACTGTCACTCCATTGATCAAAAGGTTAATAAGCTGATATTTCATCCGCAGGAAAGAATATTAGCTCCTCGTACATTGGCTAATGGCCATATTGAATTGATACATTAATTGATCACTTCAATTAACTACCACATCCCTAACTGTACCAATTTTTAGCACATGGAATCTTCCCCTAACCCTATTTGATGCTCACTGATGTGACATATCTGCGCCATCCCTTACCTCTTATGCAAAAAAAAAATCCCCACAATAGATATACATCTGGAAACCAATTCTTGCCACAATAACTAAAATCACTTGACCTGCAACATAAAGAGAATTTAATACTTTGACTACTTATTTATATACAAGGAAAAATTTTAATGTGGTCACTTCTAATTTAGCATAGAAAAATGACTCTCCCTATACAGTTTCATCCAACTTCCGTTCACATGGGCAATATTTATCTCAAACCTTATACACATTTGGATGAAGAGCTATGAGCATGTGATTTGCATCCAACTTCATCAATTATTCAAGCCTTACACTCCAAGGCACCTAATTCAATCATCTCGGTAAAAGAAGCTATGTGCAAAATAGGTAGTAGAAACTCCATCAACATCACAACTTCCTTCCCATAAGCCAGCATGAGCAATATCTATCCTATTAATAATTTACAAGTCATCTTGTAAGCCCACAATACTGTTGGCATTTTGAGATCTCAATCATCCATGTTTGCATTACAAACCTTTCTCATAGCATTCTCCATTATTTTATTGAAGGATTCAACTCTACCATTTGCTTAGGGGTGGTATAGGGTACTTTTTTATGGTAAATGTTACACCAATTTTTGGTCATCTAACCATTTATAATTAGATGGATCGAAGTACACCATGTAAGACCAATTTTACCATAGTAAAATTTCTTTCACTATAAGAAATAATTTAATAAACCATATTTTATTAGGTTATTTCTGGTTCAAACAGGAAACCCCATGAGGAATAATTAAATAAATCATTATTTATTTGATTTTCCTCTAGGAATAATTAATTAAACCACTGTTTAAATAATATTCCTGGTCATATTTAATCCAATTATGAGAAATAATTAGATAAATCATTATTTTTCTTATTTTTCTCTAGGAATAATTAATTAAATCATTATTTAGTTATTATTCCTTGTTAAATTTGACTAAATCACCTAGAAATAATTAAACAAATCATTATTTGTTAGATTATTCCTTAACCCCATTCTTGAAATGATAAATAAATCACTTATTTGTTTATTATTTCTAAATAAAGGTATTTAACCAATTTAAATTCATTTTCCCTCAAACAAAATATAATAAAATATTCCAAGTAGTTAGATCTAGATCTTGATTAATAATATTTTATTATTCGCCATTATCGAGGATAACTCAATATTTTGTTATAAATAGGAGGGTGTTCCATTCATTATTCACTTTGATCACTTTAATTGTCACGCTTTGATCATTCTCATTGCTGCTACTATTTTCTTGCTTTTCGAGCTCCCATTGAGTTCAACACATTTTTGGGTTTTCTACACCATTGAGAAAGAGAAACTTCTAGATCTGAAGCGTTGAGGAAAAACAAGAACCCATCCCATTGAGGGGGACTGGTAACATCATTCTTTGTTCCCTTCCTAGGTGTTATGATACATATAAAATTATTTATATATTGTCTTGTCCGTTGGATGCATGGAGCAACTCTTATTTCTTTTTACTATTTAACTTCTTTTACTGCATAGATCTGGGTTTTTGCAACATTTGTTTCGACTATATATTGTAGATATAAGGAAGTTAAGTAGCCATATTTGTTGTTAGGGTTGTTTTTCACATACATCTAAAGTGAGATATTTTCGTACACTTGTGTTAAGAATTTATGCTAACAATTGGCGACTCCACTATTGTAATTCAGATTCCTACGTGACCAGTTGCTTCAATACCTAGGGTCTTTCTTCAAGTATTTTTAGTCTCTTGATGTTGTTTTTTTACCTTTTATGCCCTAAAACAGTAAAAATTCTAACTTCTGAGTGTTTTCGGGTGTTTTCCGCAGTTAACAGGTATCAATCGCGCCAGAGAAAACAACTTTTTCTGTAACCTGCCGCTCGAAGATCCGAGATCTAGAACTCGCACTTTTTGGCCCAGAACATGTGATTTCTACCTGAAATCGTAGTTATCAGCCCAGAAACTATGATTTCCACAGTTTACAGGTCAGTACTTACAAGCTACAACTTTTTTCTGAGTTTTTTCTTTGACAGTCAGGGTTTGCCACATGCACTGTTCAGGGCTGTCTGACCTCTGTCTCAGCCTATCTTAGGCTTGGATCTGCTCAATTTACCTCCTCGAAGTATAACCCAGCCCCTTAGGGTTTCAGTACACTTCCACCTATCTAGGATGGGTTTAACTAAGTAGGTAGCCTGAGATTTTGCAGCACTTCTAGCCATTGTTTAGGGTATGATCCATCATTCTTTTAGGTCCCTTTTGATCAGTTATTCTTCCATCCAAAACCCCCTCTTGAGTTTTTATTGGTATCTCCCTTAGGGTTCCCTTGTTTCCCCTAAGGTTTTAACCTTTCACCTCCCATTTTGCAACAGTTTTCCCTCTAGTTTCTTGTTGTTTTCTGCAGCTTTTCACGCAGATCTGAGTCATTAGATCACTGTTCCTTAGACCTTAGATATTTTGGCCATGTTGTGCATTTTGAGTCAATTTCACCCGCCTTTTAGACTAATTGTTTGGGAAGCCTTCTTTTAGGTCGAATTTATGCATTTGTAGTTGTTTATTTTACTGTCGTTTCAGTTTTATCTACAGTAATTCAACATTTTTTCTTTTTATTTATACAACCATCTGGGCTTAATTAAAATTAACACACGGCTTTCACACACGCACACCTAAATCGAAGAGCGCTTGGTTTACACCCCCAAGCCAAGACATTAACATCGTAAGTAATTTATCTGCCTCACTGAGCCTTTGTTTATCACTCTTCACCCTTTTCATGTCATCTGTGTCTTGCCATCATTGTGTCCTCGAGGCATTTATCTCAGAGACTCCAAGGCCTTCACCTTCAATTTCCGTTAGGAAGACTTACTCCACTGTGTAGAATTCGAGTTAGTCCTCCGCCGAGTCCCCATACCGACTCTGATACTGGTTCATCAGGTTCTTCCTATGATTCTAAACACAGTTCCCCTCCATTTCTTTTCGTCACCATGTCAGGCGCCAATGTAGGTGCTGGACCTTGGTCCTCAAGCTGGTGGTGGCCACAACCCTAATGTTGGAGCTACTACTAGCAGAGCCGCTACCAGAACCATTTCAGCTACTCCTTTTCTACCTTTTATGGAAGGTTTAAGCCTTCCCGATTTCAGCTAATGAATTAACGACCCTATACTCTACGATCCAGGTTGGCCTGCTATGCCAACTAAGATTACTTTAGACATTCCTAATTTTGAAGGAAATGCTAGAGAGGACCCTACTAATCATGTCCACTCCTTTCACATGTGGTGTTCATCCAATTCTATCACTAATGACTCTATCCACCTTTGATTATTCGAACATACACTCACGAGAGAAGCTGCAAAGTGGTATGTCGACCAAGCTGTTGCCTCTCATTCCAATTTTGTGAATCTTGCTAAAGATTTTATATCCTACTTCCAGTTACCTCTCTGCTATGATACCGATACCGAATTTTTGACCGCATTCCATCAAACTTCTGCCACCCGCCTTTCTGACCATGTCCAAGAATGGTGTAGGAGGAGCTTGTGTCAAGCTCCTACATTCAATGACTGTGTCTATATGGATTGATTTCTCGAAATGATTTTTCCTTATATTGGTAAAGATGTTATGTCTCACTTTCCTCAGATTGAGGAAGAAACTCTCCAAGTCACGTTGAAATATGACTTTATCTATGCCAAATCTGGTTATGTTTATACTATTCTACCAGATCTTCCTAGACCTGGTGGTGCCAACGCACCGGACGCATCTCACGCTTCCGATGGTATCGTTGGATCTATTTCACATCCATATACTAATCCTTCCATGGGCTATGGTTTTCGTCAGGGAGGGACCAACTCCTCCAGCATTTATCCCCCTCCCGACATAATTTATCCGGGTCAAAGCACACCTTACAATTTTCCCAACTACATCAACTGAAATCAAAGCTAGTTGTTGCTCAACATGTTTTCCCCAATGTTTCTCAAACTCCTTTCTATCCTTACCCACAACCCAATGCTTCAACCCCTCTGGCATCAACACCCTAGCCTCCCGTGCCCTCTCAACTTCTACCACAGTAGCCACCTCCCCCTCAAGGGCAGGTGTATGTGCAATAGAGTGCAACTAATCCTACTAATTTGAAGAAAAAGAGGCAAGGAAACCATAACCAACCAACGCAGTTTAATCAAGGGCACCAAGGTAATCAAACAAACGTGTTGGAGATAATTCTTACATTCCATATTTGAGAAGTTGGTTTGATGGTTGAGAAATTCTCTCAACCTCTCTCTGTCTAATTTAGGAATAAGTTGGATCTCAGAAACTCTATTTAATAGAGTAATCTGAATGTAAATCTGTGTGTGAGTGTGTTTACACATACACCGTTTGTGCATAATATATAATTGTGTTTATGTAATTGTGTCATTTTATCGATTTCTGTCAAAACGCACCACAAGGGAACCAGCCTAACACTACAAACCAGCAATAGGGATATCATCCCAAGAAGAACATGCCTCTTTGTACAAACAAGCCTTGTTATTTTTTTAGTGTCCATGGCTAGTATACTCATGATTCTCCCCTTTTACCCGATATGTGCTAGTTGTGGGAATCACAAGCAACATCTAGAGGACAACAAGCCAATAATTCGGCTCCTCCAAATACTGCACTAGCTCAACCGGATCTGTTCACTAATCCTTTCCCTCAGCAAGGATATGTGGCTACCCAACCCCCTCAAGGTTAGGCCGCCCCTCAACCTCCCCTATCTAGTACCCTAGAGTACTAGATTCTAATGATGAATTTTGAATAAGTCAATACCGCTGATGTCAAACTTCAGACCTGGTCGCGCCAATAAGACAAGCCACCTGCTACGCCTGCAACCGAATCTTAAACCAAATTTTCCACAAAGTCCATTTTGACACCCAATGCTACCGTACAGATCCCTCATCCTTGGGCAGAGGTCATTCACAAGATCCCCAAAGGGCCATTATGCGGAAAATATGCTTCTGCCAAAGGCGCCCACACCTATAACATAGTAGATGAATTGGCACAACCCCCTGCTACCATGTCAACCTTGGAAGTCCTCCAGTTGTGCCCATCTCAAAAAAAAAACCCTGTTATCTGCTTTGGGCACTGTAGATCCTTTAGATGATTGTTTGATCATCTTTGATGTTGAAAAATCATAACATTCCTCCTTACCTTCATTCATTTCCTTCCAAATACAAGTCAAGTTTCATAATGCCAATGTCTCTGTGCATCCGCCCGCGTGATTTCTGACTCTATTTGGAATAAGCTCGGATCACCCAACTGAGCCCCATCCACCATCACTTTGTGTGCTTGGGATGGTCACCCTTCTTAGCCCCTTGGCATGTTCCACAATTTTCATGTTACTCTTGGGGGCAAGACTGTTTGTGCTGACATTGAATTCATTGATGCCCCCTTGGATTACAATATCCTCTTGGGTCGAAGATATACCTATGTGACATTTGTTGTCGCATCTGCGGTTCACTGTAATATGTGCTTTCCTCACGATGGAAATATTGTCACCATCGATCAGTTGACATTAGTGTTGCAGGAAAATTCCCCCTCGAATCCAATGCCCAATCCGCGTCCTGTACGGAATCGTATGGGATCCGTCGTACGAAACGCGAATCCAATTTTCGAAAACATGGATCGGAAAAAAAAACAATTCTTGGAATTTCTGAAGCATCCCTCCTGATCCACATTTTCATACGTTGGATCTGGGTTTCATACGGCATATTGACGTACGAAAATGTCGCACTTCAGAGGTGAATCCATATGGATCGCAAACCCTTCCGCACAACGACATACGAATCCGATATGCACACTAAAAAAAATGATTTTTTTCTTTTTTTTTGGTTTAGTTAGGTTAGGGGGTGGGTTAGTGTTGAGTTAGGGATAGGATGAAAAAATTAAAAGCTCAATTTCACCTCTCATTTTCTCACTTGTGTTTTTGGAGAGCTTGGAAAAGAGAGGAGAAGAGAGGAGAAGAGAGGATAAAGAGAGGAGAAGAGAGAGTTGAGGAGAGCTTGGAGGAGTGAAGGAGGAAGGACTTGGAGGAGTAAAGAAGGGCTTTCATCTACAAGAGCTAAAGAGGTAAGTGCAAACCCCAAAATTTCTCATTTTTTGGTCATTGTGTTTTGTATTTTCTCTCCCCCCTCTCCTACACTTTCCCATTATTTCTTCCTGTTCAGAGTGAAGGAGGAAGGACTTGGAGGAGTAAAGAAGGGCTTTCATCTACAAGAGCTAAAGAGGTAAGTGCAAACCCCAAAATTTCTCATTTTTTGGTCATTGTTTTTTGTATTTTCTCTCCCCCCTCTCCTACACTTTCCCATTATTTCTTCTTGTTCATTTATTTGCAGGTTGTCCACCACCTCTATTCATATTCAAAGATGATGTTTTTTTGGCTTCTATGTATCATTCCACTCTTGGTTTTCATGATGGTAAGGGGGAGTTGAAATAGAAGAGAAGAACATGAAGAAGAACAACATAGTGGTCCCCATATGAGCGACCCAATGTATGATGATGAAGAAGGGTTTGAATAGGAAGGGGATGATTTTGATGATAACATTGAAACACTAGAGGGGAAATTTGCATTAACACCCTTATGGAACTATGTGACCAAACTTGAAGGGGAGGAAGGTGGTGGAAGCTACAATTTTTTGTGCCCTCATGGTTTTCATGGAGGAAAACCATATAGTGGTTCATATACCCATGTGAGGAGGCATCTTTGTGGGGTGATGGAAAGTGATAAAAAAAATGGTGCTATGGGGGTAGAAATTTTCCCAAAGGTTTCAAATGAAAAAAGAAGAAAATACATCCAAATAGAGGAGGTTGCATAACAAAAAAACAAGAAACAAAAAACTCAATCTCAATCAAGTGCAACCTCTAGATTTGGTAGCTCATCTCCTCATAGTATTTCTACAAGCTCTGGAGGTAAAAAAAATATGGGATTTCCTTAATGTTGTTGGGAGGGATGATGTGGTTGGAAAGATAGTCCTATTTATTTGTGCTTGCGGTGTACCATTCAGTGTGCTTCGCTCTCTCTATTGGCATGAAATGGTAAAGGCCATCAATGAAGCCCCAAAAGGATACAAGTCCCCCAACTATGAGAAATCTAGAACAATGTTATTACAAAGAGAAAAAGGAAAGGTTCAAATAGCTTTGAGACGTTTTACAAATGAGTGGGTGGATAGTGGGGTATCCATTGTATCATATGGGTGGAAAAATATCAGAAACCAACATTTGATAAATGTTCTTGGTGTTTCTGCTAGTGTGGCTGTGTTTATTACTTGTCATGACTCTTCCTTTGTTAGTACAACTTCTCAAAACATTGCAGGTCTCCTATTGCAATCAATCAAAGATGTTGGTCCTAGTAAAGTGGTTCAAGTGATCACAGATAATGCAACAAATTGTAAGGGATCAGGAAGAATTATTGAGCATACTTATCCACACATATTTTGGTATGGGTGCTTGGGCACACATTGAACCTTTTGATGCAAGATATTGTGAAGCATAAAGAATGTGGGTGGATTAATGAGCTTTACAAGAGAGGGCAGCAACTCATTAAATTTATCACATGTAATACAAGGGTCAAATACTTCCATGGCACTTAGTCCAAGTTGCAGTTGCTTAAACTTGCAAAAAAAATATTTGCAATTTATTACCTCACCTTTAGGCAGCTAGTGAAGGTGAGATAAGCTTTAGCTAATATGGTTATCGTTGAATCATGGGAGGAAATTAACATTGATATATATGGTGTTAATGTAGCCAAGGACACTATTATTGACATGTGCTTTTGGTCATAGGTTAAATATGTTTTGCAATTCACCAAACAAATTTATTACATGAGCAAGTTTGCAAATTCAGATCGCCCAATAATTGGGGAGGTGTATGAGAAAATGGATAACATGTTGGGGCAGATTAAAGACATTGTTGAGCCTAGAGATATCAGCTTGTACAGTTATTTTCGTGCAGAGGTGGAAAGAAGATGGGATATGCTAAATGTTCCATTGCATGCATTAGCATATGTTTTGACACCTAAATATTATCGTCTATCCCGGCATTCAACACCATCACCTGGGGGGGTGGGGGGTGGACAGGAGAAAACCACACCTAGATCCAGCGTTTCTAGAAAAATATATGATTGCATTGACTAGATTAGTCCCTGATGAGGAGGAGGTTTCCTTGGTACGGAAATAGTTGAGAAACTATACGCTTTGCACTAGTCCATTTTGGAGCATGCATGCAATTAGAGATCAAGATACTTTTTCTTCTATTGAGTGGTGGAACATGCATGGAGGTGCTACTCCAATTCTACAGACTTTGGCATTACGGGTGCTATCACAGGTGGTAAACACGTCTTCTTTAGAGAGGTGTTTACACTCTTATTCTTTCATACACAGTGTTGAAAGGAATAGGTTGAGTTTAGACCAGGCAGAGAGCTTGGTTTATGTTCATTACAACTTGCGATTGTTGTCCCATTACTATGATTATGCAAAGAGTAATAAAGACCTTAAGGTTTGGGACAGGTATCTAGAGGAGGCCAATTTGGAGGATGGAGTGTTGCAAATAGAGCAATTAGAGGATGCTCTTATCCATGATGATGATGATCGAGTTTACATGCCACCCCCAACTAGCCCCTTGCTTCCTAGGTTCCATGGTTCAACACCAACAGTAGGGGCTTCGTCTTCATCAATTGCAGTGCCACAACTTCCACAACCACCATCTTCTTCATTGCCACCAGGCCCACCACGTGGAGGCCCAACGCCACATACTCTTCGTGGTGGAAGTGTTTGGTCAGTTTAATGTCTTAAATAGATTACATAAATTATTGACCGGAGTTGGTAAGCTTGTGAAGTGCAAGTGCACTATATATGTTAGAAGCCTTTCTAACTTAGTTTATTGTGATGATTATTTCCGATGTTTTTGTTTTGTATGATCTTAATGAGATTGATGGATTAAATTACAACTAATTCCTAAATTAAATTTAAAGATTGAATTAAATTTTTCAATCAACGCTACAACAAAACTCTCTTATGAAGAATCCTAATTAATTTATTTGTTAGTTCCTAAGAATTAATTTAAGAGAAATACAATTCTGGAAAAGAAGCATCTCTAATATTTTTTTGTCTTTTTAGAAATGTTATGCAAATAAAACTTGAACCAAAGAGTAAATGAATCACTATTTGTCCCAAATCACTATAAAAATTTTACACTATTATGCTCAGAAAATAAATCACTAAATTACTTAAAAATAATTAACTACCTAAACTTCCAAGAAGAAACTTATTGAAAGACTGAAGATGGAAAATGCTCCTTCAAATGTACACATAGGAAAATTAATCTATGATAAACCATTGTTTCATGGAATGAAATGATGATTGTCTCTGCGTTTTAACTACTAAAAATAAACCTATCTGAAATGATAAAAACAAATAAAAGTATTTGTTCTAACAAAATGAAAGCTCTGGAAATGACTACGAGCATCTAACTTAGTGAAATAAAATGATGTAATTTAAATCAATCACCTAAAATACAAATTTCTGGAAATGACTATGAAAAATAAAAAGTAACCATGCTATGAAATTCTAAAAATGACAGTGAAAATAATAAGCATCTAGAGCAAATGAAAAATGACGGAAAATATTTAAACGTCTATACTGTGAAATTTTGAAAGTAACAAGTATCTAAATTATGAGAAAATGAAATCAAAATAACATAAATAAATTAAGCATATATTCTATGACTTCTGAAAATGATACAGTGAAAATAAAAACATGTCAAATGACAGTTCTATGAAAAGAAAAGAAAAACATCTAAATGTAAAAACATAAACAAAACAGAACCTTTCTGTTGTAGGGGCCCTCCACAACAAATGGTCTTGAAAATTATTCCTCACTAACCGTGCAATGGAGCTTCGAATGGTTTCTTCATTCAGGGAAACAAACACAATTTTAAACAAAATTAAAGTCACACAATAATTCGCCACTGTCTTTTACAATTCACTGGTTTGATATTTATAAAATCCTTTCATTAACTCTTTGGAGACTTTTATGGCTAATTAAAATCAAGCAAGACTAATTCATCTTCTAATTAGCTAGAAGAGTAATATATTTCTATGATTTGATATTTGGAAAACAAATAAGAGAGACGTGATGTGTTTGGACTCTCATTGTTCGTATATCCACACATTGACCTTCTCTTTGACTGCGCCACTAGCTATTCTTCTTGATGATTTGGCTCAAGAAAATAGGAGAAGATCATTACTTATCAATACATGTTCTTCTATGTTCAACTGGCGAACTGGAGTTGGGCAAACAATGGAGGTAGTTGTAGAATCACGGATTAGCTCACGCAACTACAAAATAGGGATTCAAAAAGCTTGAAATTTCTCCCAAGTTGTAACGAATTCGGAAAAATTTCTCATTGAGAACTTAATTGGGCCCGTGCCGAACAAAACCCATGTTTTGTTTTCACGATATTCACTTCCGTTTTCACAAAAAATGAATTTGAAATTGACTAGTCAAAACTACTCTGATTTTCCCTTGATCTTTCCCTAGAGGTCCACATGTACGAGATGGGTGGAATTTGACCAATAAAAATCCATATTGGAGCTTCTAGAAACCATATCCAAGTGTCAGATTTCGTTCTAGAGTTGTGCTACTACCTCAACCATGGAGGTAGCTACGAAAACTTGACAAATTTGCAGCCACTTCAATTTGCTAAACTATCATTAGTTAGAATCATGCAAAATTCTTCTTAATCTACTAAAAATAAAGGGAAATGATGTTAATTTACCACTTAGACATAAAAAGACACAATTTGAAGAATTATGGTAAAAATGGTGGCAAGTGAATGAAATGGTGCAATGGATGGTTGGAAATAATGGCTAAATGAATGACAAAAACAAGTGAAAATGATGAAAAATGTTGAAGTTTGCAACAAGAAACAATGAAATTGGCATCCAGAAACAACATCCTTGATCCTATTGAAAATTAAGCACCTACACTAGGTGGGTCCCACACAGGCTATTTTTAGGTGGATGTCTATTTATAGATGCATGCGCAAATTCTAATTATAGATGCATGTCTATTTATGGATGTATGTGCAAGTTCTATTTATAGATTGCATGTCTATTTATAGATGCATGTTGACTATTATTATCCATTAATATTAGTTAGACAATAAACAATAATATATTCTCAATGAGTACTTGGGAATAGTTAAAACTGAAGTGGAAAATCAATTAGCTAAGTGAATTTCGAGTTAAGAGGTTGGTTGGTGGGACATCCAGGTTTACTTTAGTTTTAATAGAGTGATTCTAGTTGTAACGGAGTTGGAAGTGCAGTGGTGCATGAGTTAATGCAAGTTGTAAATCATTTTAACTCAGTTAAGTGAGTCAAAGTCAGTTGTGCTAGTTCTAACTGCAAATACTAGTTGTAACTGTAGATACACTAGTGAGAGATCAAGTGAATTAAATATTAATTAATTCACATGTAGTGATCTCACATGCAACTAATGTTTTTCTGACATTTTACCTTAGACCTTCTTTGTCACACCTTCCAGATTGGTTGGTCTATGATTGAAGTTGTTCTCGTCCATCTTCTTTGGTTTTTCGGCATTTTGCTCACATGTCATTCAGTTCTCAGCTTTATTCTATATGCTTTATGCTCACTCGATAATCCATGAATAGGCATTATTGTGCCTCTAATGCCATAAATCTGAGAGCCAAAATTCCTCTTAGATCTATGGCATGACCTCGACCATTTCTTCATATTCACTTATATCATGAGCTAAGGATACTTTCTCTAGGTTTCAAGATGGATCTCTCACAGCCTTATATCCATGGTTTTAACTTGAACCAAATTTTCAGGCTTCGGTGGCTACCATATGACAAATCATGAGGAAAATGGTTTTGAGGGTATATAACTAGCCACATCTACACTTCTCAGGGATATTTTGATCCTTCTTAATGACCTCCCAAAGCACTCTTATTCCACATAGTCTATGCATCGATTAACAAGGAGCACTTAGAATTTATTCACCCTAGATACAACTTCCATATTTCACTCTTGAGGTTGAAACTATGTTGCAAGCATGCAATCTCACACACAACTTTTCTACCAATTGTCGATCACTCATTGAGGGGTGAATGAGACCAACGCTAGCTATCCTAACATGAAGGAACTAACTCCTTCATAAAAAACATTAATTCACACTTTAGAACACCCAAGTAAAAAACTTGGATTCTACTATAAACAATGAATGCCATAATTATAAATAATTTTACATAGGATCTCAGCCCAAGACCCCTTAGCATCAACACTCCTAATTTTTTTTTATCTCTAGCCTCCTTCTTGAGCTTAATCTTACTCTCCTTCTGAGAGCCTCTCCTGTCTACAATATTACTATAGACATAAAAATATCATGACCGAGATGAGGCAATTTAGACATGTACCAAAAACCTATGCCTTAACCAAAAACTTGTTGAATTTACAAAGGCCCAATTGGTCCAAAACACTAGCTCATCAAAACACACTAAAAACACAACAATCCTTGATTCCTCTAGAATCAAGACACATGTAATTCGCTATTTCTAATTTATACAACTTACTATTAGGGGGGAATTCTTTCCCTTTTGAATTGTTAGGAACCCTTTGGGGTTTAGGAAAAAGTTGGAAATACCAAGGGTTGATGGTCCTGCATCCAACTCCCCAAGCTGAAAATTTTGATGACATCTTGGTCATGATCCTTCAACTTGTGTCTTCCTCCTAGATCCCACAATTTTTCTACTATTATCCACTTGGTTTTTGAGATTGTTCCATTGTATTCACTAGTCTTCTATGTTAGATGATCCAAATATATAAATATCATAGTTTAAAGGTTAGAATAGAATATTTAAATATTTGGAATATTTAATAAAATATTGGAGAAACTTTAGAAATAGAATTAGTTGCAAGAGATATGACATCTAGAAAGATGTTGTTTCTTAGGCTCTAATATAGGAAAAAAGCTAGTAGATTTTTTAGGATGATATTTAATGTAAATGGACACTCGTTAATTTAATAAGTGATCCATAATTAGAATATGTTAGGACATTTTGCTTATATATAGTTGATTCTCCTGATTTCAAGAGAGTTGGAGTGTTTGGGTGTAAACTCTTGCAAAAATCCTTATGTAATTTCTTTTCCTGATTAATAAAATGATGTGTCTTGCATTTATGGAAAACAAAATCGAGAAATTTTTTCAAAAAGTTCATGGCAAGAAAACATGCATTTGCAATTGGTTTACAGTGACCATTTTGGACCCTTACAAACTTCGCTAGGAGGATGCATATATTTCTTACTCTTTGTTGATGATTTTAGCAGGATGACTTGGGTATATTTTTTGAAGCAAAAGTCATAAGCATTTGAAAAGTTTAAAACTTTTCGCCAACTGGTTGAAATTAAGTCAAAGAGAATATTGGAAATCTTAGAACAGACAATCGAGGGGAATTTACTTCTAATGAATTCCAAATGTATTGCAGGGATAATGACATAAAACGACATATTACAAATGTCTACACTCCACAGCAAAATGGAGTAGTAGAAAGAATGAATCACACCTTGTTAGAAATGGCGAGATCTATATTAACTTTCAAAAAGTTAAGTCATATATATTGGGCAAAAGAAATCCCTATAACTGTCTACTTAAGGAACATATCTCCAACTGCTTCTTTAGACGGAATCACACCTTATGAAGCATGGTTTGGTTTCAAACCTTGAGTTAAACACCTCAAAGTTTTTGGATCCATATGTTATGCCTTAGTTCCGAAACAAAAACGAACTAAGCTTGACTAACGAATTTTGAAATGCACCATGATTTGGTATTTTGATGAGAAGAAAGGGCATCGAACTCTGTCGAATGGAAAATTTACTATCAGTAGAGATGTGATTTTTGACAAAACTAAGAGTAAAAGTGTTGAAGAAATAGACAAACCTCTTCAAAAGTTGGAAACTACAGGTGATAAAAGGAAAGGCAATATGCAAGGTCAACCAACTTCACAAAATTGGTATGAACTTGATTTTCCTTCTTCTAAAGATTATTCAACCAATCCATCTAGTTCTACTTCACCAACATCGTCTTGGTCTTCTGGTAGTTCATCTGAATCTCCTAGCAGCTACAATTCTTCTGACAGTGACTCTCCCCAAAATCTGCGGTTGATCAACGAACATTTGTTTACATCAACCCTCTTTACAATGATGGTGATTTTTCAAAATCTCAAACAAGTGAACATCAATTTCCAAAATGGCCAGTTCAACTTTTGAAAGATGTAAGGCCTGATGAGAAAAATAAAATAAGAAGGGGGTCACATAGGTGTGAAGGAAAATTGTCCTTGATAAAAAAGGATTTTCCTTTGGATGCCATATCTAAGATCAATTTGAGGAAGTGATAAGGAGGTGTATGCCAAATCATTGAATATAAGGGAGAGCTAGGAGGAGAAGATTGCAAAGAGGGTGAAGATCCCAAACTCAAATTCCATACTTTAATGATTGTGACTTCATTGTTGGTGGCCTCCAAACCTTAAGTTGACCATTTTTCTCAAAAAATTGATTCTCAAGTGATGTATTTTATTATATTCCAAAGAAGATCTAAGGGAGGGAACAATTTTGGAATACTCAACCATTTTTTGCTTTCCAAAGAGCCCAAAGAAGGAATTTGTGGAATAGAGTCTAGATTTCATTGAGGATGAGATTGTAAAGGTTCTGGTTTCTTCCTTTGCACTAGAAGCCGCATGAAAAGTATATTTTTGGCCACATTTTGGCTCCAGATAACTATATAGATTGTTGCTTATGTGTGCTCTTGGAATGCTACTTGCAAGTAATAGGTTTCCTTGATTGTAATTGCTCTTCTTGCTCTACCCCAACCTAATCTTGTCTTATTGATTAGAAATAGAGATAAGCATGAGTGAATGTCTTGCCAAATCCTCCTTTCTTAAGTTAAGGTTGTCACTCCTACTATGGAAGTCATAGTCATCAATGGGTTCAAATGTTGATATTTTCCCAATATTTGGCTACTTGGTGCTTCTTATTGTTGCTGTTGTGTGTGTGTGAGAGGGAGAGAGAAAGAGAGAGAGAAAAAGATTTGTTTATATATATATGCATGCATGAAATAAATTATATTATTACATAAATATTTATGTAATAAGCAATTCCAAATTAGACTAGAGAAAATAAAATAAGTTAGGAACGAGATGAAACTCCAAGATAAGCACATAATGCGTGGTGGTTATAGATCATAATATAAACATAACTTGTGCACTCAATACCTTGGTTGTGACTTTTGGGCATGCTAGAAAAAGCTTGCCTCTGTCCTATCTCACATCGTGCAATCCCACACCATGCACCCTAAACCCAAAGGTTGAAATTCACTCACCCATGGGCCACCTCTATACTATATAAAAAACCTATGGAGATAAAATATTACATCGAAGGGTCTTTTAATTCAATAAATATAATAAAAATGACAACAATCATGAATTTCTTCAAAACTCATACTTTGTATATTATTATTGCTTTATTAAAATCCTCCCAAATAACTATTTAAAAGTAAAATTGGGTTCAAATTTGTTTAAATATATATATATATATAAGGTTCATTTTCAATCCAATTCATCACTTTGAAAGTTTACATATATTGCTCATTTTGAAAATATATTAAAGCTAACAGGTTTGAGCATGTTAATGAGAACATTTGTAAAATATTTTCACATGACTTGCAAAAGCTCTAAAATTACACAAACAATGACTATACATAATTTTCCGAACAAAATATAATTCAAAATAAAATATTTATATGAACATTTTTTTGACTCGGGTTTCTCTTTAATGGCTTCTCTTTAGTATAAACTCTAAAGAGGGCCAAGTAACCTAAACCTACAATGCCATTGAAAAATCCGCTTAAGACCTCCCAACGCATTTTGATGTTGAAGCCCCCCAATCTTCTGATTTTGGAAGGCCGCTGATCTTTCGATACTGCTGCTCTTTCAGGAAATTTTGCCAAACGGCAACGATGAGTTTTTCGAGACCCAGTTTTAAATTCATGTGGTTTGGGTTTTAAATTCTTCTAAGTCACCACTATCCACAGGAAAATCACTGTCTGCTTTTGTCAAATTCTTTTAAATTCTTCTAAGTCACCACTATCCACAGGAAAATCACGCAAGTGCTTATCATCATCTGAATCATCATTCAAATCTGATACAAAATTCAAATGCATTAATCGCTTAGATTCATCCTCGTTTCTCTGTGAGATGATTGTTTCACTTTGGCCTCTAGCAACACCGCTACAATCCTTTGCTTTTTGGTAACTGAAGAGCATAGACTGTCATTTGAAGGCCTCTTTTTGGAATTTAATATCCAGGACTTTTCTACGGCAGAGGAGCAGAGACCGTCATTTGAAGGCCCTTTTTCGGAATTTAATATCCTGCGTTTTTTCGTGGCAGAAGAGCATAGACTGTCATTTGAAGGCCTCTTATTGGAATTTAATATCCAAGAATTTTCTGAGGCAGAGGAGCAAAGATTGTCATTTGAAGGTCTCTTTTCAGAATTTAATATCCTGCGCTTTTTGGTGGAAGAAGAGCTTAGACTGTCATTTGAAGGCCTCTTTTTGGAATCTAATATCTTGAACTTTTCTGCAACAGAAAAGCTTAGACTGTCATTTGGAGGCCTCTTCTCTGAATTTAAAATCTTGCGTTTCTTGGTGGCAGAGAAGCAAAAATTGTCATTTGAAGGCCTCTTTTTAGAATTGAATATTGTGGGCTTTTTGGTGACAGAAGAACTTAGATTCTCATCTGAAAGCCTCTTTTTAGAATTGAATATCCTGTGCTTTTTGGCGGTAGAAGAGCTTAAACTGTCATTTGAGGGCCTCTTCTTAGAATTTAATATCCTCGTTTTTTCTGTGGCCAAAGAGCTTAGATTGTCATTTGAAGGCCTCTTTTTCGAACTTATTATTTTGGGCTTTTTTGTGGCAGAAGAGCTTAAAGTGTCATCTGAAGGCCTCTTTTTGGAATTCGTCCCAATTTTTACCTCTAGAGCTTTCTGCTCTTCAGAGTCATTAGAGTTCTCTGCAAAAGCTCGATCTTCACTGAGTGATTCTGTCAAATTCTTAACCGGCGACATCTCACACAAGTGCTTATCTTCATCTGATTCATCATACGAATCTGGTCCAAAAGTTAAATGCATTAATCGATTAGATTCATCCTCATCCATTTGGTACAACCCTCTGGTAGTTCGGAAAGTGTTTGATTGCATTGCTTGGAGTGACTGTACCATCTTTCGCCCACAATCAAGCAGCCAAATCTATTAATAATGATGCTGTCAAAACAACTATTTCTATAGCTCTGGAGAAAATGGAACAGCTGGTTAGAATAGTCGACGGTTTTTCCTGTAGCGTGGTATAAAAATTGAACTTACGTGTCTGAGAACACTTGTTCTGTTATCTTCAGCTTTCGTTAAGTACACTTCAAAGAAAAGGCATAATACTTCAGTTTTATACGAGTGAGTGCTTCTCAAAATTTAGCCGACCTCACACCACCATGAAGTCGGATCTGATCTGTGAATCTGGAAAAAACATGGCATGCCCATCTCCATCTCTATAATATGACACCACCATGAAATCTTCATCCTTTTAATCTCCAAATAAATCCATTGATTGAAAAATGTGAAAAGTGTAAATTTGGTAACAGAGGAAGTTAAAAGTAATATAAGGTAGGTTTTCTACACTTAAAGCTACAATAATTTACATATTTGTTAGGAATTGAATTTAAGTGGATAGGAGAACGACATTTTAGGAATAATATTAACGAAACTGAATTTAAAAAGTTAGCATTCAATATGTATTACTAGTGAAAAGGCAAGTTAAATATTTGAGGTTTTAGTAAATATATTGTTTTGATACAAATTAGTAAATATTTTTTTTAATATAAGTTTTATGGTTTTTTTTAAGATGGTAAAAATTATATTAGTATGGTTAATTAATAGTAAATAATATTGGTATTGATTATTATTGCGTCGAGATTGCGCCGAGAGGCGCATCTACAACCCAATATGACCTCGATGTCAGATGGGTCTACAGCCCAATATGACCTCGATGTCAGGTGGGTCACGTCCTCATACAAAATGTCGGCTTAAATTTTAAATTAAAAATAAAAATAAAAAATAAAAATCGCATTGTGCTAGAACATATATCAATTTCTAATACAATTATGTATTATTTATATAATTTGAATGGATAGTAAATTATATACGTGAATTTGAATGGATCATAAATTTACCTTTAACAAAAAAAATTACCACATTGAATTTCCAAATTAAGTAAAATTTTAAACATCTTTACTCTTTACTAAAGTCAATACCACTTCCTAAATCAAAGGAAAAGAGTTAATTCAACACAAACAATCAAAATCCAAAATCTTTTAATTAAATATTTGTAAAATGAATTTATACTTACTCCAAGCTATGGTAAATAAATAAAAATATATATAAACTAGATGTATGGTAAATAAATAAAAATTATTTTTATATTTATTCCATAGACCTTTTTATATTTAAAAATACTTTAAAAAGAGGTTTTATTTAGATGAAGCCTATGGGACGAATACCATGGGACAAATTAATATTGATACCATGGGTAAATAAATAAATATAAAAGAGGTATAAACAAGTATGATAAATAAATAAATAAATAAATAATAGATATAAAGAGGTATGGTAAATAAATAAATATAAAAGAGGCATAAAGAGGTAAGGTAAATAAATAACAATATATCAAATAGGATTATAAATAAAAATCTAATTATATAACAAGCTTATGGGCCAAATACCATAGTAAAGAAAAGGGGTATGGTAAATAAATAAAAATATAAATAAACTAGAGGTATGGTAAGTAAATAAAACCTCTTTTCATATTTACTCCATAATCTGCTTTATATTTACGAATATTTATGTTCATTAGTTTACATAACTAAGAAGAAATAGAGAGAGAGATTCATAAGGGAGAGATGGAGAGAGAGTGTGTATGTTTAGGTGTGAGATAAAGAGACAAAGTAAGATGTATGGAAAGAAGGGGGGAGAGAAGAAGTGAGAAGGAGAGAGGGAGGGATATAGTAATGTAGTTGGAGAGAGAGAGGGGTGGAAAGAGAGAGAGAAATAAAAGGATGGGGGAAGAGAGAGAGAGAGAGAGATATGGGGGAAGAGAGAGGATTGGAGGGAAAAGAGAGAGAGAGAGGTGGGAGAGAAAGGAAGAGAGAGGAAGGATGAGAGAGAGGAGGAGAGTGATGGGGGAAGATAGAGTATTGGAGAGAGATTGAGAGAGAGAGAGATCAGGGAGGAGAGAGGGATTTAGGGGAGAGAGAGAGAGAGGAAGGATGAGAGAGAGGACTTGAGAGAGAGGAGGAGAGAGGGTCGATAAGAGAGATGGAGTTGGAGGGGGAGAGATGTAGGAAATAAGAAACATAGAGAGTGAGAAGTGGAGAGAGAGAAGGAGTGACAAGGGAGAGACAGAGAGAGAGCGTGTATGTTTGGGGCTGAGATAAAGCGACAAATAAGGAGAGATGGAGATACGGGGGGAGAAGGAGATATAAGGAGAGAGGGAGGGATATAGTAACATAGTTGGTGGGTGAAGAGAGAGAGAGAGGGAGAGAGAGATGGGAGAGAAAGGGAAAGAGGGGAAGGAAGAGAGAGGATGTGAGAGAGTGGAGAGAGGGAGGGAAAGAGAGATGGACTTGGAGGGGGAGGAGGAGAGAGGTAAGAAGAAAGAAATAGAGAGAGAAAGGTGGAGAGAGGTAAGGTGAGTGAGTGATAAGAAGATGGAGAGAGAGGGAGGGAGATAGAGATATAGATGGAAGGTGAAGAGAGGAAGAAGAGAGAGATGGGGAGAGGAGGGGATTGAAGATTGATATATATGGATTGCGAGAGTGTGTGTGTTTAGGGGGGTGAGATAGAGAGACAAAAAGAAGAGATGGAAGGAGGAGATAGATATGGATGGAGGGTGGAGAGAGGGAGGAATATTTCTCGCACTAGATGGATTGATATAAGTGGAGATGGTGATTTCTAATCCTATTTGATTATTTGCACCGGATGCATCGATTTTAGTGTAGATATTTATTTCTAAATATATTTGATTACTTGCACTAGATGCATTGATTTCAATGTAGGTAGTGATTTCTAATACAATTTGATTGCTTGCACTGAATTTGTTGATTTCAATTTAGATGTAGATTTATAATTATATTTGTTTACTTGCACTAGATGAATTGATTTCACTGTAGATGATTTCTAATCCTATTTGATTGTTTTCACTAAATTCATTGATTTCAGTGTGGATGGCGATTTCTAATCCTATTTGATTTCTTTAAGTAAATGCATTGATTTCAGTGTAGATGTTGGTTTCTAGAGAGAGAGAGTGACTGATAAGGAAGATGGAGAGAGGGAGAGAGAGGACAAAAAGGAGGAAAGAGAGATATTAATGGGGGGGAGGAGAGAAGGGGAAGATAGAGATATAGATGGAAGGTGAAGAGAGGGAAGAAGAGAGAGATGGGGAGAGGGGGTGATTGACAAAGAGAATGATATATATGGAGTGTGAGAGCATGTGTGTTTAGGGGGGTGAGATAGAGAGACAAAAAACAATAGATGGAGGGGGATATAGATATGGATAGAGGGTGGAGAGAGGGAAGAATATTTCTTGCACTAGATGGGTTGATTTAAGTGGAGATGGTGATTTATAATCCTATTTGATTATTTGCACTAGATGCATCAATTTTAGTGTAGATATTTATTTCTAATGATATTTGGTTACTTGCACTAGATGCATTGATTTCAGTGTAGGTGGTGATTTCTAATACAATTTGATTTCTTGCACTGAATGTGTTGATTTCAATTTAGATGTCGATTTATAATTATATTTGATTACTTGCACTAGATGACTTAATTTTAATGTAGATGATTTCTAATCCTATTTGATTGTTTGCACTAAATGCATTGATTTCGGTGTAGATTGCGATTTCTAATCCTATTTGATTTTTTTGAGTAAATGCATTGATTTCAGTGCAGATGTTGGTTTCTAGAGAGAGAGAGAGTGAGTGATAAGGAGGATGGAGAGAGAGAGAGAGAGAGAGAGAGAGAGAGAGAGAGGACAAAAGGAGGAAAGAGAGATATTAGTGGGGGAGAGGGAGAGAAGGGGAAGAGAGGGAAGAAAAGAGAGATGGGGAGAGAGGGTGATCGACAAAGAGAATGATATATATGGAGTGCGAGAGCATGTGTGTTTACAGGGGTGAGATAGAGACAAAAAAAAGAGAGATGGATGGGGATATAGATATGGATGGAGGGTGGAGAGAGGGAATAATATTTCTTGCACTAGATGGATTGATTTAAGTGGAGATGGTGATTTATAATCCTATTTGATTATTTGCACTAGATGCATTGATTTCAGTGTAGGTGATGATTCCTAATACTTTTTGATTGCTTGCACTGGATGTGTTGATTTCAATTTAGACGTCCATTTATAATTATATCTGATTGCTTGCATTGGATGCATTGATTTCAATGTAGATTATTCCTAATAATATTTGATTATTTGCGCTAAATGCATTGATTTAAGTGTAGATGGCGATTTCTAATCCTATTTGATTGCTTTGAGTAAATGCATTGATTTCAGTGTAGATGTTGGTTTCTAATCTTATTTGATTGATTGCATTAGGTGCATTGATTTCAATGTAGAATTTATTTTCTAATCTTATTTGATTGCTTGCATTAAATGCATTGATTTCAATGTATATGTTGATTTATGATTTGATGTAATTGGATATATGACGGTACATTAATATATTAAAGTGATTGGATTAACAATATGCATTGATTTTAGTGTAAGCACAAAAATTTATTAACAATGTAGATTGATTTTTGTGTTATAGTAATTTAAGCTATTAATATTGGAGAGCAAGAGAGACAAGGTATCATGTTTACTACAATAGATCGAGCTAAAGATTTAAATGGTTTATGATTTAAATTTTCTTTTTCATATAATCGATATGAAAAGATAACAAAACTAACAAGGGAGGAAATAAGAATAGTAGAAGAAAATAGTTTGAGATTGATTGTAACATGAGTACGTTCTTATTATTCACATTTTTTGTCTTTCCACACTATTATTGTCACTTTGCATTTAAAAAAAAATATGTCATCATTTTTAGTCATTATAGTTATTAACAATAATTATCATCTCCACGAACTGAGGTAACTAAGAAAATTTAAAATTAAAATGACCAAGTTAATGTCAGAAATATTTAGCATATTTAAAATGATTATATTAATATTTTATATATTTACATATTACTGATCATATATTTGATAGATTTTCCTTGGCAGCACATGACTGAAACCAGCCTAGATCCATCTTACATCTCAAAAATATACAAAAATTTTAATAATCTGAAAAATGTGACGTTGATGCCTCCGACTGGAACCAGCCTAGATCCATCTAACTCTGGATCTATCATGCGCCGAGAGGGATCAAATATCTCGAGGTGCAAACCTTTCCTCAAGTTTTGCACTCAAAAAATAGGTTTGCACCTCGAGAGATTTGATCCCTCTCGGCGCATGATAGATCCAGAGTTAGATGGATCTAGGCTGGTATATTAATATGGGTTGATTTAAGAATATTATTTAAAAATGGTAATGTTACTTGAAGTAATATAAGATAGATTTTTGCACTTGTCAGGTTTTGGGTTATTAATCACTTTTAATTGAGAAATACAAACTTTTACCCAATTAGAAATAGTTTTGGATCTTATTTTAAGACTGGAAGGTGGATTTAACCTAGATAGTACATGCAAGAAAGCTAGTTTTCTTTGTGTGCATCATGGACATTACCCGTTGTGGGTATCCATAATATCAATTAGAAGTAGTTTTCTGCCTTATTTCAACCTAAATAATTTTTGTAAAAAAACTAGTTTTCCTTGTGATAATCATTGAGCCTACCTCCACTGTGGTTATGTGATTTATATTAAGATTAATCCATAATCTCATATTTCATATTAAGATTAATCCATAATCCATAATCCATGATCAGATTTGGATCAAGGACCTAAGTTATAGCTCAAATTTCAAAGTATTCGAAAGTATATTGAACCTTAGCAACTGGATAGATCTCGTCTTCCTGATTCTGGCACCGTGAACGGTTCGAAAAACTGACACTGTATGAAGAAGTTATCACGTTTTGAAAAGTCTAGTAAATTGCAATTTTCCACTGTTGACTAGGTTTAACTAGGCATTTACACTGCCAGAAAAAAGAATATTTCAGGGAATATTCTTGAAATATTCCTAGAATATTCCTTGAAATATTCCCCAAAACTGGGCCAGTCACAGGATGACAAGTGGCGAGATTTCATTTGCAAATAGATTGTACGTATTTTTGGTTCATCCAATCACAGGTCGTCACGTGACAAGCCCGACGGCCACCACGTGGCTAGCCCAGCGGCCACCATGTGGCCCAGGATGGTTGTATGAAAATGTTGGGACTCTGTCGGGTTCGACTGTGGAACCTCTTGCCCATGAAACGTGTGACTTTACCGTCTCTGCCAAGTTGTGTTTCTTAACCATAAGGGGTCAACGGTTATATTTAAGTTGTGGTGAATTCCGATTTGGGGGTTGGAGGGGGGCAAGCCCCCCCCCCATATGGTCGTAGCCCTGGAACTGAGGCAAAGTTTTAACCATAACAGCATTTTCAGAGTGTTCACATGCTAATCCTCCAACGGTTTAAGTGCTGACAGTTAGCGTTAACTTACCACAAACTGGAATTCAATGCATTGCAACCACAATTCCGGACGTGGTTCCTGCCGATGGTTACGGTGAAGACCACGGGGTTTGGGGGCATGTGCCCAACACCCTAGCCGCCAAAATTTAATGCTAATGGTAATCCTGGCGGTAATTTTGGAGCATGTTTGTTATGGCAGATTTTTCCAAGTTTACTCTAGTTAACTTGAGTGCCCTAGATTTAGTGCAGTTTTCCTAGGGGTTACTGGACAAAAATTGATTAGGCTCTATCTTGACTAGGATTTGACCTTTCTTGGAGTGTGAATAGTCAATTTCGACTTTATTGGACATTCAAGACTCATTGATGAGGGTTTCAAAGCCATCAGAGGACTTCTGAGCATGTTTTTTCTTCAAATAAGTTCTAGGGGCCACTAGGGTCATCAGGAGCCAGCAACAGAAAGAGGCCTAGCCAGGGCAGCTAGAGGCCTTACTCACGAAACCAATATTCAATTTTGGTTTTTTCAGACATTATGGAACTAATGGTGAGGTTTTCAGAGCCAATAGAGGAATTTTGAAGGCCTATATGCTTCAGAGAAGTTCCAAGGGCCACCAAGTGCCAGCAGGAGAATGAGGCCTATCCAGAGCAGCCAGTATCCATTCTTAGCAAACCAGTAGTCTATCCTTACTATTTTGGGCCTTATGAATCCAATGGAAGGATTTTAAGAATATTTTGAAGACTTCTGAAGGTCGAGATGCTTCAGGGAAGTTTTCAGTGAACCTAGAGCCAGGGAGTGCCACCAGGTGTTGGAGGCGTAACCAGAGAAGCCGGAGGCCAATTTCAACAAGTGAATAGTATATTCTATATATTTTTGACATTATGAATCCATTGAAGGGATTTTCAGAGCCATTTTGAGACTTAATAAGGTTGAGAAGCCACAGGGAAGTTTCAGGCAACCCAGAGCCAACAGTGGATGGAGGCCTAGATTGGGGAGCCAGAGCTCAATTTGAGCAAATGAACAGTCTATTTTGGATGTCTGAAATATGCTACAGATAGTAGGTGAGGTTTCAAGGATATAAAATTATTTCTAGGGAGTTTGTGCCAAAGAGAAGCTCAGGGAAGCTTAAGGGCACCGACAGATGAGGTCAAGTCAAAGAAAGCCTAGTTCTATTTTCAGCGAGTTTATAGCCATTCCAGGGATATGATGGTATTCTAAACCCAATGGTATAGTAAAAATAACCATAGGATTTTAGTAGTTACTTGTAAAATAAATTTTCCATCCTAATCCCAAAGAGCCAAGTCAATTTGACAAAGGCTCAAGGAGACGTAGCCCACGGTATTCGAGTGAAATCCTTTATTAAATTTATTGTTATGTGTTTATGCTTATTTGCTGCAATTTATGGTTGTTGTACATGCTTAATATCAACAAAAACAAATGTGTAATTCTTCACACTTAAAGCATTAAAACATTTTAAAACACATACACTTGAATCAAGAATTCAATTATGCACAATCAAGTATAAGCTAGATCTTAATTTGTTTAACTGAGTGGGAGGTGCTTGAAAAGAATAACAAGTTAACCACACCCATTTTCAGATCAATCCATAACCTCAAATTGCATTTTAAACTCTTGCCTAGGAATTAACATCACCTAAAATATATTTTCACCAATCTATTACTATGCAATCAATTTAAAAACACTTCGTGGTATTTCTTATAAAAAAGAAATTTTATGTCTTTGTGTGTAAAAAGTGTCCAAAAAAAAATAGGGGTAATCGTTTATAAAATGTCTCAGACCTCACATTCTTTCGTATGATCTGATCTAAATATATGGCAAGGTATAATAATGTTACTAGTTATCTGGTGAAGATCACCAAGATATGCCATTAGCTTACAGTCACTAGAGAAAAGGTGGAGGAGGAAGAATTAGTAACTGTGGCATTAAATGGTTTCACCAAAACATGGGAACCATTTGTCAAGGAGATATCCATTCAAAAGAACCTTCCAATTGAGAGAGGCTTTGGCGTGATTGTATCTAGGAAGAGGCTCAGTAGGAATCTAAAACTAGTAGGCAAGAAGATGGAGAGGAGAAGCTAGCCATCGTCAATTATGCCAAGAAGGGTAAAGGAAAAGGTTGCAATAGTAAAAGTGAGGGGTAAAACTCATATTTGAGGAAGAAAAAATAGTCGAGCAAGCTCAAATCCTTCATTCACCACAAGAATTTTCATTGTGCATCATAATGTTTAGGGAAGAAGGAGAAGAGGAAGTCACAACATAAAATAGTATCAACAAAGATATATCTAGGTGAGTTTGCAATGAAGTTAGAATAGGACTTCTCTTTAGTATCGTGTATTTCTACCAACACCATCATGTCTAGAAGTGTGTGTTACTTGGGCAGTGGTGCATCATGTCATATGAAAAAAGCACAAGAGTTTTTTAGTAGTCTAATGGAGAAAGAATTAGGGACTCGTGTGTGAAGGGAGAGGGAACTATCTTATTCACACTCAATTCAGCTAGATTGTTGGAATACAAGGACATGTTGTATGTGCCAACACGAAAGAATACATTTCTTTCAATCTGAAGTATGGAGGACATAAGATTTGTATTCATGTTTTGGAATGGGAAAGTGCTCATTCGTCCAAAGGAATCTAGCCCTGACACAACATTAGTTATTAGTGTTTGAGAGGGCATGTCTTGGCGCATGAAAATGAAAACTTGTGTGAGTTGTGGCATAGGAAGATGGGAATCGTGCACTAAATACCATTTTATATCCTAAAGGAGATTCTAACGGGTCTCCTAGTTTTTAGTATTGACTAGCAGGGCATGTATAAAAGGTATGCACTGGGAAATAATGTCAAGGATGTTGTTCCAAGTAGCAAGAGAAATTATAAGGATATATTATACCTTATACATTTAGATGTGTGTGTAGGATGTCAGTGGAATTATTGTAGGGAGAATTATACAATTTGAATTTCATTGTTGGCTACTCTAGGAAGACGTGGATATAATTTATGAAGACCAAAGATGAGGTATTTAGTTGATTCCACAAGTTCAAGGCCTAGGTGGAGGACTAGAAAGAGAAGAGGATCAAGGGTGAGTCAAACATCTCATACAAGACATCAACAAACTCGGGTTATGGAGATATGATCAATATAACATTGGTTCTTCCAAGGATATGATACATGACCAAGATTTTCCTATTCTTATATGGGAAGAGGCACATAACATGATAACATGTGCAAAACATGAGTCCTCATAGGATATTGGGGAGAAAACTCTAAAGGGAGCTTTCACTAAGCTGAAACCATAGGTAAGAAATTTGGGATCTTAGGTTGTTTGGTATACATCCATGTGCTTGGGGAGAAGAGGACGACACCAAATTCTTCAAAAGAGAAAGGAATATTTTTGGGATACAATGAGAATTCAAAGGCTTATAAGATCTTCATTCCAACATAGAAGAGGATAGTTGTGAGTATATATGTAAATTTCGAGGAGAACATGGCATCTAGGAAGTCATGTGACCTACTAATAGTGGTAAAGGATGAGGACTACGATGCTCTAAATGGTGAACATAGTTCAGAGGTTTTGTTGGAACTTTTTAGTTTCTGACCTAGGTTATTGCGTGCGATGCGAACAACAAAAAGATTGCTGGATACCGACCCTTTCGACAACTCCTGCATAATAAGTGAGGTCTCACCCAAGGCACCTATAGGGGGCTGCAAGAACTAGGTTTCTACATCTATAAGGGGGAAGGGAATCCAATATAGATCACCATTCTACTCTACTAAATCTATGATTCTTACACTAAATAAAAACTACAGACATTCATGATAATTACAGAGAAATTGCTGAGCAAAAATGAAATAGAAAGGGGTGTCTTATTCCCTCAACATTGTTAGATTGACCCTTTCTATAGGAAAATCTTCAGAAAGAAATGCAATTAAATAACAAATGTTCAAGTCCTAACACATAGAAAACAAAGATAGATAAAAACCAAACCATCTTCTATTATTACTATAAAATATTCAAAATGCAATACATACAACCTTATCACACTATCTTGGCTCACTAGCCTAAATTCAAGAATACAACATTACAACATATCACAAAGAAATACAACCTCCGGTATACTTAGAAAATCTCTTAGCTGCTAACCACAATACCACGAGAAATAACCAGGTAAACCATTACCACGGGCATTACCATGGGCAAACAAATTGTTGTTGCTAAACTAGACCAAACAAAACATGAGTATTGATCCATATTTATGAAGGAATGAAATGAAACATAGATATAAACAGAGATATAAAGATACAACCAAAAAAAAACTTCATTTCATTAATAACAAAGTACTAAAAACTATTTACATGCAAAATGGAAATAAACTGGCTTAGGTGATGGTAGCGTATCTCTGAAAAGAGATGTGGTAGCTACACTCCTTCTGAATTGTGTTACAATGAGGCTCAAAGGCCTATTTATTATTGAGAAATAATGGAAAACCCTAAACATCCAAAAAGCCGAACCCTAGGAGACGAAGTGCCAAAAGTTTGTGGGCCCCATTGGGGTAAATTGCTAGATCAACTTCCTGGGGTCATAACTTTGGCATATGATCTCCTCATTATAAATATCTATTTGAGGACTTAAATGTTTGACATCAAACACATCCCATATCCTATGTATTTTCTCGTTTTCCAAAAAAATTTCGTTTAGGGCCTCAAAACAGCTATGGAAGTCCAAGACCTGAAAACTGCGAAAAATAGTAAATGATGCTACAATTAAGGAAACTGAAAGAAAAAATGGTGGGGGTCCAAGTGGAATAAGTAGTTGGCCACCAATATCCACCTAGATCAAGTATTGATACTTCAAAATTAGAAACTCCCTCCTAGCTTCTTCTTTGCTTTTGCACCATTGTCAACTATGCAGTTCTCCCTTCTATATTGATGTTGTGTGCTTTCCATATTTGCGTGATATTCCATAGTGTTGTTTCTACTCCCTCTTCTTGTGCACACTGCAAAAACTACCTTAGACTATTGTAGTTCCACCAACCCAAAACTTGCCTCCAATAGGTCCCTAAAACACACATGTGGCTCGTCCTGAGCCACTCAACCCTTCTACTATTCCCATTGTCTCAAGGAGTTCATTTCCTCAATGAATTGAACTCTTGCTCCCATATCACATGTTTGGTTGTTGGTTTTTGCTTCTTTTATCGATGGTAGGAATATCTACATAGGCCAAGGCCCATACTTCTACAGGAATATATGCATGCCACTCCTCAGCGCATGGAGGGCCGATTCCTTTTGGATGTTCTAGTCTGCAACTAATAAACCACTTCGATGCCACCATTCAAAGCCTGATCTTAGATATAAACCACATGAAATGTTTCCATAAATTATCTAAATCAACCATACCTCCCTATTTATAATATCTCTCAAAGTGGTCTTACTCCTATCCAACAAAGTCATATACTCCTAAAGAAACAACATTTACTTGATCAGAACTCCCGACACCTCCATATACAATAGATCAATCCTAAACCTTTTAAACCTCCAACAGTGCCTAACACTACATCATCCCATGATATCAACTCTCTTCCTACTAATATTTTCCTCTATAGCTCACTATTATAATGAATGAACAAAACTGACTCTTACATCTTATATAGATAATTTATTGCACTGAAATGCCCCGTGATCACATGGCTATGGATATTCTAATGTATTATAACATGACGAAAATTGCAAGACGTTAGATCTGACATATCGTGAAATTTTATGGCACTAGGATATGAGTTGGTGGGTGCATGCCTAAGCTTAGTAATCATCCCATCTCACCTGAGAACTATTAGATCCAAATTCTCGAAAGGTCTCCAAACTGTCACTCCATTGATCGAAAGGTTAATAAGCTAATATTTCATCCGCGAGAAAGAATATCACCTCCTCCTACATTGGCTAATGGCCACATTGAATTGCTACATTAATTTATCACTTCAATTAACTACCACATCCTTAACTGTACCAAGTTTTAGCACATGGCGTCTCCCCCTAACCCTATGTGATGCTCACTGATGTGACATATCTGTGCCATCCTTTACCTCTTGTGCAAAAAAAATATCTCCACAATAGATATACATCTGGAAACCAATTCTTGCAAGAATAACTAAAATCACTTGACCTGCAACATAAAGAAAATTTAATACTTTGAATACTTATTTATATACAAGGAAAATTTTTAATGTGGTCACTTCTAATTTAGCATAGAAGATTGACTCTCCCTATATAGTTTCATCCAACTTCCATTCACATGGCCAATATTTATCTCAGACCTTATACACATTTGGATGAAGAGCTATGAGCATATGATTTTCACCCAACTGCATCAATTATTCAAGCCTTACACTCCAAGGCACCTAATTCAATCATCTCGGTAAAAGAAGCTATGTGAAAAATAGGTAGTAGAAACTCCATCGACATCACAACTTCCTTCCCATAAACCTGCATGAGCGATATCTATCCTATTAATAATTTACAAGTCGTCTTGTAAGCCCACAATACTGTTGGTATTTTGAGATCTCAATCATCTATGTTTGCATTAAAAACCTTTCTCATAGCATTCTCCAATATTTTATTGAAGGATTCAACTCTACCATTTGCTTAGGGGTGGTATAAGGTACTTTTTTTATGGTAAATGTTACACCAATTTTTGGTCATCTAACCATTTACAATTAGATGGATCGAAGTACACCATGTAAGACCAATTTTACCATAGTAAAATTTCTTTCACTATAATAAATAATTTAATAAAACATATTTTATTAAGTTATTTCAGGTTCAAACAAGAAACCCCATGAGGAATAATTAAATAAATCATTATTTATTTGATTTTCCTCTAGGAATAATTAATTAAACCACTGTTTAAATAATATTCCTGGCCATATTCAACCCAATTATGAGAAATAATAAGATAAATCGTTATTTTTCTTATTTTTCTCTAGGAATAATTAATTAAATCATTATTTAGTTATTATTCCTTATTAAATTTGACAAATTCACCTAGAAATAATTAAAAAAATCATTATTTGTTAGATTATTCCTTAACCCCATTCTTGAAATGATAAATAAATCACTTATTTTTATTATTATTTCTAAATAAAGGTATTTAACCAATTTAAATTCCTTTCCCTCATACAAAATATAATAAAATATTCCAAGCAATTAGATCTAGATCTTGGTTAATAATATTTTATTATTCTCTATTATCGAGGATAACTCAATATTTTGTTATAAATAGGAGGGTTTTCCATTCATTATTCACTTTGATCACTTTAATTGTCGCACTTTAATCATTCTCATTGCTGCTACTATTTTCTTGCTTCTCGAGCTCCCATTGAGTTCAACACATTTTTGGGTTTTCTACACCATTGAGAGAGAGAAACTTCTAGATCTGAAGCATTGAGGACAACCAAGAATCCATCCCATTGAGGGGGACTGGTAACATCATTCTTTGTTCCCTTCCCAAGTGTTATAATACATATAAAATTCTTTATATCTTGTCTTGTCTGTTGGATGTATAGAGCAACTCTTATTTCTTTTTACTGTTTAACTGCTTTTACTGCATAGATCTGGGTTTTTGCAACATTTGTTTCGATTATATATTGCAAATATAAGGAAGTTAAGAAACCCTCTTTGTTGTTAGGGTTTTTTGTCACATACATCTAAAGTGAGATATTTTCGTACACTTGCGTTAAGAATTTACGCTAACAATTGGCAACTCCACTGTTGTAATTCAGATTCCTGCATGACCAGCTACTTTAATACCTAGGGCTTTTCTTCAAGTATTTTTAGTCTCGATGTTGTTTTTTACCTTTTATGCCCTAAAACAATAAAAATTCTAACTTATGTGTGTTTTCGGGTGTTTTCCGCAGGTAACAGGTATCAGTCGTGCCAGAGATGACAAATTTTTCCGCAACCTGCTGCTCGAAGATCCTAGATCTGGAACTTGCACTTTTTGGCCCAGAACATGCGATTTTTGGCTGAACTCGTAGCTATTAGCCCAGAAACTGTGATTTCCACATTTTACATGTCAGTACCTGCGAGCTACAACTTTTTTCTCAGTTTTTTCTTTAATAGTCAGGGTTCGCTGCATGCACTGTTCAGGGCTGTATGACCTCTATCTCAACCCATATTAGGCTTGGATATGCTCAGTTTATCTCTTTGAAGTATAACCAATCCCCTTAGGGTTTTAGTACACTTCCACCTATCTAGGATGGGTTTAACTGAGTAGGTAGCCTGATATTTTGCAGTGCTTTCAGCCATTGTTTAGGGTATGATCTATCGTTCTTTCAGGGATGTTTTGATCAGTTATTATTCCATCCAAAACCCCCTGTTGAGTTTTTATTGGTCTCTCCCTTAGGGTTCCCATTAGGGGAATTTTGAGGTCTAAAATGGGCCTCCTAAGGAAATAATAAAATAATAGCTAAACCAATAAAATAATATTTTTAAATTTGAATTTTAATTTTTGCACCACAATCCATGTAACCATGGTTAAATTCAATTGAAAAGGTGTACCAATATAAAATTAATAAAAAAATTGTATTGATGTGACTAGAAATAAGAATTAGCTTTTCAAGAAAATGTCATCAATAGGGTAAACTGCTTGGGTGGTTGGTTTTCGAATATCCCTCTCAGGGCTTTCCGGTGCCCGAGGCAGACAGTAAGATTAGCTATGATGTTCACAAAGATGGCATGAACATGTTCATATTAACTTGAAATAACTTGATAGAATACGATATAGAATTACCTCTTTGACAATCTTGGAGTCCCTTGGAGAACACTAGGCAGCGAAGCAAGAGTCCTTCACCAGCTCCAAATCTTAGTCCTGCAATCAGTCAAAGCACCCGTGTAACTCCTAACATAACATATATTCTATCAATCAAGCCAATATATAATGAACTTCTAAATTATACACATCTGAGCCATTCATGTCATACTATGTAAATGTTCAAACAATAATGACAACATTAAGCATTGATTGGACAAAACGAACACAGTTCTATTAATTTGAAAGAAGGAGGATTACAACTGTCGGTTGTACCAAGCCCTCCTCAGTCTCCCAATCTCTCTTATCTCTCAAGTGAAGAAGTCTAAGTCAACAAGCTCTCTAGGAACCTCTTTGACTCTTGGCCATCACACTATTATCTATTCCACAAGTATGCAAAAATTTTTAGCAATCCTTCGACCTTCAATTAAGAGCCTTCAGCTCCTTCTTATAGGAGAGGGAGAAAGCCATTGTTGTCTTTCTCTTTCCACTAGTTTGGAATGGAAAAAACTTAGATGTTTCCTTGATCTCTATGCTTTTGCCTCCTTTGGAGTTCAGTCTTATTATGGCAATGACCAATAATGAACTGGTGTGTTGCAGTTTCTTTTATGAACTGATCCTCTTGTGAGGGAAAGTCGGAGATTCAAATCATTCTTCGCGGGATTTTCCCGATTCAAACTTAAAACACGGGTAACACTGCCCTTTAGAGTAAGCAGAGCGTTTCCCTAGCCACTAACGCGGCTCATTCACTGATTGACTACGTTATAACGCTCTTGTACTGTTCTAGATAGGCGTTACCTTGGAAGAAATAGGTTTAATTTAGGTCTTTGTATTCCTTCCATATTTGTTTTCTCCTCTGAGCTGATGAGGAGGTATTTTGACCTGTAACAGATGCCCCCTAAAGTGTGAGGTCAGAGACAAAGACGATGGCTGAAATACTTTACAATTTGTGTAGAGATAGAGAGATTGAAAGACTGAGGAAAACCTGAAACAACAACATATGTCAGAAAATATAGTATTTGCCTAGAGTCGGGCATGTCCCAAGCTCAGTAGCTTAAACAACATGATTTCTCTAGAATATAGATATGAAGAATCTGTCCACCGATAAGCACAATGTGAAAGTGTCTGTCATAACAGGATCAGGCTGAAGAAGTTGTTCTCCCTAAACAATATTGCAGCTTGGGGAAGGAAACACAACTTTAATGATGTAGCCTTTGCCCCAAGGTCTTGAACGCTGATTCACTTAAACTGCATATTTCTCAACATGTGAATGAAGGAGTTGTCATCGAACATGTGAGAAATCGTCTTATTACCAGTCAATAATGAAAACTATTAACAGACGCGAAGGTGGCCACAGATAATGATGATGGTACCTAAGATGCTCAGTACAATCTAGCGAGTGTGAATAAAAGGAGTTGAAGTCGAACACTCGTAGAATCATTTGACCAGGAGCCAATGATGAAGACCCCTGATCAAACACAAGACTACCTGCCACTGATGTCTGCAAGTATCTGGGTACTGATGGGTTTCTGGATCAAATTCCTAGATAAGATGTTGAAGTCGATAGGAAGAGATCTGTTGAAAGGTAGGCACTGAGGCATCCTACATCAGTCAATACGAAACGGAAACCAACTGATTTTGTTTATGATTGAGATAATGTAGAGTAAATGGGGACGTCAGACGACAAATAATTTCTGGCATAATGAGCGGTTTGGTTGATAAGAGGAGCAGTAGATAACAAGATCTGCTTGAACAATAGAAGGCACTCTAGCAGAGTACTAGGCAGCTGAAGCTTGAATGAACACCAAAGAGTGTGTTAGGATTTTACCAGTGTAGGGACACTGGGAAATGACGGCTAATACTCATAGATGGTAGGGTTCGGCTAACTGTGAAAGAGTTTTCTGGGAAGTGCCATGTTCAAGAATTTTGCTGCCAAATCGACCTTTTTTGAAGATATGATAGAGTTAGTATCCATTTTGTCCAAATTTTTCCCTATCTGATTAAGTTTAATGAGTCCAGACGAGTAAACTCGGTGAATTTTTCATGTTTAGAGAGTTTGAAAAATGTCAGGAAAGACAACTCCGTGCCCCATCTGATTAGGTTTAACGAGTCCAGATGAGCAAACTCGATGAATTTTTCATGTTTAGAGAGTCTGAAAAATGTTAGGAAAGACAACTCTGTGCCCCATCTGATTAGGTTTAACGAGTCCAGATGAGCAAACTCGGTGAATTTTTCATGTTTAAGAGTTTGAAAAATGTCAGGAAAGACAACTCTGTGCCCCATCTGATTAGGTTTAACGAGTCCAGATGAGCAAACTCGGTGAATTTTTCATGTTTAGAGAGTCTGAAAAATGTCGTAAAAGACGACTCCATTGGGGTACCTTTGTCATGTCTTGATAACCGGGCACGGCAAAGGGGTAATAGTAAGCCCAAAATAGTTCATTTTCCGTAAGTTAGTCCATCGAATCCGGAAAAGTGAGAAATCTATGTTCGATGGACGTCTACCTCATTTTGTTATGAGTATGAGGAGACGAAGTAAACTAAATACTCTTTGTGAAATTTTAACGAGTCCAACAAAGAAAAACTCGGTACCCTCCATGAAATTTTAATGAGTCACGTGGAGAAAACTCGGTTACTTTTTCTGTTTAAAGAGATTTGAAAAAGAGGAAAAGAATGGCTCCTTGTTCTCTGTCGAAGTAGTTTTAACGAGTCTGACAAAGGCGACTCGGGATTTTTTCAGTTTTATGAGCGAGAAAAATATTCCTTAAAGAAAGCTCAGTGCTTCTCCATAGATTTAACGAGTCTGGAGAAGAGAACTCTAGGTTTTTCGGATTAACGAGCAAGAAAAGACCATACAAAAAGAACGCTCGATATCAACTTCGTGTAAGTTTAACGAGTTTGAAGGAGGAAACTCGAGGTTTTTCGGATTAACGAGCAAGAAAAATACCGTAAAAAGAATGCTCGATGCTTCTTCGTGTAAGTTTAATGAGCCCGAAGAAGAGGACTCGAGGTTTTTCGGATTAACGAGCAAGAAAAATACCATAAAAAGAATGCTCGAAATTTCTTGATCTCTTTCTCGTCAATAGAAGGACCTATGTTGGGAATTTTCTTGTGAGACCAAGCAAACACATCGCGGAATTCTTTGAAAATGGATGTGAAGCACGCAATTTCCTCAGGATTGCAATCTTCTCCAATCTGAACATTTTCCACGATACCCGTTTTGACCGAGATATCAATGAGCACTGTCTTAGAAAGATTACCCATTTTCCCTTCGGAATCGATAGTTTGAACAGTCATATAAGCGGGGGGAACTATCTTAGGTTGGTCAAAAGATGGGATTTCAATTTTTATCACGTCCGAGTCAATCATCGAAGCGCGATGGTGAAACTCTCCCCAAGGTCGTTCTTCTAATGACATGATCTCTCGAATAGCTTCGTTTGTAGGCAAGACTTTGTTGAGGAGATCCTTAGAGAGAACAGTGATGGGAGGGAGGTTTGTACTTTCGGTCGAAACCATAGTAGTGGAGGGTTCAGATGCGGTTTGGATGGCTTAGTAAGCCAACTCGGCTGGTGAGAGAAGCATCTGATCTCCGTAGGAATCAATGTATGAAGGTGCCGGAATGATCCATGGGTCGATAGAGCCACCCAAAGTGGTGGATATCATTACAACCGTGTTTGGGATTGATGGCGGCGGGAGAGGAAAACAACACAGTAGGGATGATGGCTTCAGAAGACCGGTACCGATACTGACGTAAGAGTCAGGAAAGCCTCCTATTAGAGGTACAGTGCTACTTGGTAACGTGGCATAATCAGGGGTGCAGAAGGATAGCTGGTCCACTGTGACTATTTTCCCATCCAATGGAAATAGGATGAGTCGGAAAACTGAAGACACAATGGCGGTCATGGCATACGACCAACTGCGACCAAGCAATATATTATAGTCTAGATGGCGCTCTACGATTTCAACGTCCATGTTTACCGTTTTCCCACTTAGCGTGATGGGAAAGCTAGCAAAGTATCCTTTTGGGAGGAAAGTGTGGCCATCGAACGCTTTGAGGGAATTCGATGGCGGGGTGAGGGTAGGAGAACCTAAATTGAGCCAGCAAGCTTGTGACATAATGCAGGTCAAAGCACCTTCGTGTATGACAGTGCGATGGATTGGTCTCCCTTTCGACACAACCTGCACCTGGAATGCGAGTTGGTGTGAGAGGCGAGGTTTAGCCTTTTCCATATCAAAGATAGCTAGCATAGAATCCTGGGGATCTATTCCACCGATGGCCGAAAGCAAGGCTTTACTTTGTGCTGGACAGGTTTGTAATACTTCGAGAGTAGACATAGCTAACGGTGCCTGCGCCAAATCTTCTACAATGTTGTAGTTTTGGGCTGCACGTGCAGAGGTATTATGAGTCGTGCGTCGAAGTGTCCCTTTGGGGGGACGAATCACGGGGTCAGCAGTAGGCCGTTCGATATACAAATCGTTTGGCGGCAGTGGATTGGAACTAGTACCAGGTTCTTGAGCATCTATAGTAGGGTTTCCATAAAGCTTAGCTTGAGTTTGAAGGTCAACACTCTTAATGCCATAAATGGCATATGATCCTTCGCCAAAAGGATATGAACCACCATTGCCCCGTTGATAGGGTTGTGGCGGGTTGTCAACCATGTGTTGATGTTGCTTCTGTTGATTAGGGAAAGGATTATGAAGAACGGCAGGTGTTCGCCCAGAATCCTTGTTGGCAATAAAATCGGTGCATTCCTACAGTCGAGGACATTTATATGTCAAGTGGTCCTCTGCATAGATCTTGCAAGGAAATTTCATGGGTTTATCCTTTCCTTTGTCATTTCTGGTAGAATTTTTCTGATTAGGGTTATTTTGATTATCCGACTGCTCTTCCGAAGAAGACGTCTTCTTCTTGTTCTTCTTATTTTTCCCGCTAGGTTTTTGTGAGGTTTGCACTGAGTTTACCTCAGCGGGAGGAAGAGGAGTCGTTTGGTGGGGGGCAGTGGCAGCCGAAGATGGATGGGAGGTTTTCCCTTGAGACTGCTTTGTGGCCACATTGGAGAATGTGCCAACGAGACCATCGGCATGTGCTCCAGTTTTCTGAGTGGCCGGAGGATTTGGGTTACCAGGGGCATGGGGGAGCAGATCGTAAAGCGTGCTGAATTGTGAATAGATTAAATCCAGGTGTTGGGCACGAAGAATACATTGATCTTCTGTCACCGCACCAGAAAGGCCAATGTCTTTAGAGATATGGGGTAAAAGAGACTTGCAAAACCAATTGGCCAAGAGATGGTCCGGTATTGGCGCTTTGACGAGCCTCCTCCTACGTCTCCATTCATGAATATGATCGGAGATGTGGGTGGCGGTGTCTTGGCGCAGCGATGTTAAAAATTCTGTTCCGGTTTCCACTCTAATTGGTAATTGGAAGTTCTTTAAGAACTCTGTCGCTAAAGTGCCAAAAGTATTGATGGCGGCGCGTGGAAATTCAATGTACCACTTGGCGGCATTGCCTGTAAGGGTGCGAGGAAACAGACGAAACTGGACACTATCATCTACCATGGAATTGGATATGGACCATAAATGAAAGGTAGTGATGTGTGCGGCTGGGTCGTCCCCATGTTTCCCGTCGAACTTCGGGATGTCAGAAGGAATCTTATGCGGTAATGGAGGCCAAAGCGGGTTGTGGTTGATGGGGTCGTTCGTTAGTTTATGGATATCGGGTATGTCCAAAGCTGCCAAGAATGGAAATTGTGGATTTGCCCCCGAATCTAAACAAGGCAGTATGGGCTGACTACTTAGACCATAGGGTCCCCCCATCAACGTGTTACCAGGAGGGTAAGTGGGACTTTGATAAAAACCTCCCATAGGTGGAGGAGTAGGAACATATGGTTGCTGTCCATAGGGCATAGTGTATTGCGGGGCAAACGGTTGGTTGCCCCCAGTATAAAAGTGCCCTCTGATTCCAGATGGAGGTTGGGGTTGGTTAGTCCAAATGGATGCAATAGAGTTTCCCGGAGGCATGCTACTACTTGCATAGTTTGGTAACGGTATAGATCCTACACCTATGTTTTAACCACTTAAGGGGGTAGTATTTACAATGGGTTGTCCCATTTGTCCTAAGGAATGCAAGGGAAGGGAAATGTTTCCTGCTACCTGTGTGCTGGTGACATTTCCCCCTGGTATAGTAACCAAGGGGTTTGAACTCAATAGAGGGTTCCAGTGAAAGGGTTGCTGAAAGGTACCGAAGTAGTTTTACTCATGGGAGGAGCTACCGTGGTTCCCAACGTGGTCATGATAGGAGTAGATGCCGAAGGGTTCGGTAAGATACTGGCAGTTGTGATGACCGTAGGGTTGGGGTTAGGTGTATGTTGACTACTAGGGTTACCCAGTGATGGCATAGAACTGACCACTGGCAGGGAGGATGGTGGCGAACTTGGGATGGTCGCTATTGGCATCGACCCTGTGGATGCCGGTGGTGAAATGGATGTTTGTGCTGCTGAAGACATATCTTGGCGTGGTGGAATCTGAATTATCACAGGCCCCAACGGATCAGTGAGTGGAGGGTTGTAATGAGGTACTACCCCTTCAGTGAAAGGGTCCTCCGGAAATTCCAAATGATAAGGGTCTATGTGATAATCAAGATTAGTCAGAGGAGACTGCTCTTCCGTAGAAGGCCCGGGTTCACCAAGGTTCAGTTCTTCCTCAATAGTGAGAGGAGGTAGACCTTGCTGTCGTCGAGATAGACAGCGTGGGTCAGGGGACGCCACGGTGACCGGTTTAATTTTAACAAATTTTATTAAGTTTTGATGTATTATAAAGTCTCAATGACAGTAACCACACACCTAAAAAAGAAAAAAAAGGACTCTCTAAAATCAATCAGAAAGCAGCCAGAATAGGGTGCCCTTTCTGAGTACTACCGTTCGCTGGTGATGAAATCCAGTATCACAATAGTATACAGAGAGGGTTGGTCGAAAGTATAGTTACGGTCACTCTAGAGCTTCGCCCGAACCTCAGACGATAGGTGTAAGCACTCTCTTGAAGACGAGTACCCTCTTAAAGACCGAAGACAGAGTGGGTCCGTCTGTTTCAGGTACCAGGACAGCCCGTCCCAGTCACCTTGTGTAAGTCCCTAAAAAGTATGGCCACTAAGGATACCTCAAATCACAAACATCATTAGGGGGGTCCACGGTCAAGGACAGTGTGCTATATGGGCAGAATACCTAGATCCCCGATCTAGTTTCGACATCCCTGAAGGGAACCCCAATATATAACACACCCACAAGATGCAATCGAAGGCGGGCTACCTTCTTGTGCACCCAAGTGTTGTCTCGCGCTGAGCTCTGGTAAAGGAACGGTCCCGATAATATGAGTGCAACAGGATTTCAGTCGTTAATGACTCTAGTTTCAAGTTTTGAGATCTTGGGTAATTTTCTCACTGTTCCTACCTCAAGATCCTAGCCTGAACTACTGTTTGTGTGAGATCAAAAAAGAGTTGATTGATTTTATTATCGCTTTATTCTTAGTGTACTTGATTATTAGTCTTGCGGAGGGGGAGTGGACGTATGAAATGTGATGAGACTCTGACTCAAGAAACCATGCAAAAAATGCTCTAGATATTCAATTCGATGAAGAGTATTTCTACAAGGAGAGGTTTCTTTTCAACATACATGCACTAACATTCAAATAATGCAGTTCAGCTTTCAAGATTCAGACTTCTGTCTACCTTTTCTTAACATTATATGAACTGAAACTTTCAGAATAAACTCAACTAAATGCAGAAAAATAAAAAAAAATTATTCTTTAAAAAGTAAATGCTTTTAATCACTAACTTTTCAAACAAGAACAAACAAAAATTCCAGCTCCGTAGACAAGCACAGGGATTCAGTCGAGGAAAGATATTGATGACCAAAAACTCTGCAGCTAAAACACAGTCACAGTAGTGAACAACAAGGTTTTGGCTGAGTAACGCTCTGTCTGTGAGTAAATACAGTGTTATAACGCACAGTATTTAAGCAGAGACAGCGTTATAACACGCTGGAGAACCTACGAAGGTAGTGTTAGCCAGGGTAAAGTACTTCAGATGGTCAACAGAAACAGGATTGAACTCTGCAAGCGTTTGGTATGTCTACTGGGCATAAAAATGGTCGGAAGGATCAGTGAACAGAGGAGAGAAGAAAGAAGGGAAGAAATAGTTTGGAAACTATGGGGAAACTCCCCAGCGGAGTCGCCAATTCCGCTATAGGGTAAACTGCTTGGGTGGTTGGTTTTCAAATATCCCTCTCAGGGCTTTCCGGTGCCCGAGGCAGACAGTAAGATTAGCTATGCTGTTCACAAAGATGGCATGAGCATGTTCATATTAACTTGAAATAACTTGATAGAATACGATATAGAATTACCTCTTTGACAATCTTGGAGTCCTTTGGAGAGCACTAGGTAGCGAAGCAAGAGTCCTTCTTCACCAGCTCCAAATCTTAGTCCTGCAATCAATCAAAGCACCCGTGTAACTCCTAACATAACATATATTCTATCAATCAAGCCAATATATAATGAACTTCTAAATTATACACATCTGAGCCATTCATATCATACTATGTAAATGTTCAAACAATAATGACAACATTAAGCATTGAATGGACAAAACGAACACAGTTCTATTAATTTAAAAGAAGGAGGATTACAACCGTCAGTTGTACCAAGCCCTCCTCAGTCTCCCAATCTCTCTTATCTCTCAAGTGAAGAAGTCTAAGTCAACAAGCTCTCTAGGAACCTCTTTGACTCTTGGCCTTCACACTATTCTCTATTCCACAAGTATGCAAAACCTTTTAGCAATCCTTCGACCTTCAATTAAGAGCCTTCAGCTCCTTCTTATAGGAGAGGGAGAAAGCCATTGTTGCCTTTCTCTTTCCACTAGTTTGGAATGGAAAAAACTTAGGTGTTTCCTTGATCTCTATGCTTTTGCCTCCTTTTGAGTTCAGTCTTCTTATGGAAATGACCAATAATGAACTAGTGTGTTGCAGTTTCTTTTATGAACTGATCCTCTTGTGAGGGAAAGTCGGAGATTCAAATCATTCTCCGCGGGCTTTTCCCGATTCAAACTTAAAACACGGGTAACACTGCCCTTTAGTGTAAGTAGAGCGTTTCCCTAGCCACTAATGCTGCTCATTCACTGATTGACTGCGTTATAATGCTCTTGTACTGTTCTAGATAGACGTTACCCTGGCAGAAATAGGTTTAATTTAGGTCTTTGTATTCCTTCCATATTTGTCTTCTGCTCTGAGCTGATGAGGAGATATTTTGACCTGTAACAGTCATTATCATTGAACAACTATTGCATTTGTCCTTTGTACTTAAATAACTTAAAATAAATTATAAATATAAATTCATAAATTCTTAATTGTATAATATAATATTAATTAAATTTTATATTATTTAAAATTTATAATAACATGTAATTAATATACTTTATAAAAATAATATAATATAATATAATAAATGTAATTTATTATTTTATGTATTTTTTTATATTACATATTCAATTGATTTGATTTATAACATAAGAAAAAATAAATATATGAAAATATACAAATATAATATTTATTGAAAAATGTGTAAAGACATGAAGATTATGTAATGATATGCATTGTTTCTTTCAAAAAATATGAAATGACAATAAAAGTATTTTATTCAAAAAATGTGAAATGACATTTATTATGAGTACTTTACTTTTTATTACTAGTACTTTAATTTTTTATTTTAAAAGTACTTAGAGCGCTACCATGGTTAACCATGAGTTTTTATCCACCTTTGAGAATGTAACAAGTAAGTACCTTTAACTCAAACAATGTCACCTCAACCATTAGGGATGATGTCATCCCCTAAAATGTGATTGGTTCTCATAAAGTGAATTTTGATTGTACAATTTCCTTAGGAGGCCCATTTTAGACCTCAAAATTCCCCTAATGCTTGTTTCCCCTAGGGTTTTAACCTTTCACCTCCCATTTTGCAACAATTTTCCCTCTGGTTTCTTGTTGTTTTCTATAGCTTTTCATGCAGATCTGAGCCATTATATCCCTTTCCCTTAGACCTTAGATATTTTGGCCATGTTGTTCATTTTGAGTCAATTTCTCCCGCCTTTTAGACTAGTTGTTTGGGAAGCCTTCTTTTGGGTCGAATTTATGCATTTGTAGTTGTTTATTTTACTGTCGTTTTAGTTTTATCTATAGTAATTCAACATGTTTTATTTTTCTTTATACAACCGTCTGGCTTAATTAAAATTAGCACACGGCTTGCACACATGGACACCTAAATTGAAGAGCACTTGGTTTACACCACTAAGCCAAGACACTAACATCACAATTAATTTATCTGCCTAATTGAGCCTTTTTTTATAACTCTTCACCCTTTTCGTGTCATCTGTGTCTTGCCATCATTGTGCCCCCAAGGCGTTTATCTTGGAGACTCCAAGGCCTTCACCCTCAATTTCTGTTAGGAAGAATTACTCCACCATGTAGAATCCAAGTTAGTCCTCTGCTGAGTCCCCATACCGACTCTAATACTGATTCATTAGGTTCTTCCTCTGATTCTGAACACAGTTCCCCTCCACCTCTTTTTTTCATCATGTCAGGCGCCAATGTAGGTGCTGGACCGCTGTCCTTAAGCTGGTGGTGGCCACGACCCTAATGTTGGAGTTGCTATAGCGAAGCCACTAACAGAACCGTTTCGACTACTCCTTTTCTACCTTTTATGGCAAGTTTAAGCCTTCCTGATTTCAACCAATGAATTAACGACCCTATACTCCATGATCCAGGTTGGCCTACTATGCCAACTAAGATTCCTTTAGACATTCCTAAGTTTGAAGGAAATGCTAGAGAGGACCCTACTAATCATGTCCACTCCTTTCACATGTGGTGTTCATCGAATTATATCACTAATGACTCTATCTGCCTTCGGTTATTCGAACGTATGCTCACGAGAGAAGCTGCAAAGTGGTATGTCGACCAGGCTGCTGCCTCTCATTCCACTTGTGCGACTCTTGCTAAATATTTTTTGTCCTACTTCCAGTTACCTCTCCGCTATGATATCGGTAACAAATTGTTTACCGCATTCCATCAAACTTCTACCACCCGCCTTTTTGACCATGTCCAAGAATGGTGTAGAAGGAGGAGCTTGTGTCGAGCTTCTACATTCAACGTCTGTGTCTATATGGATTGGTTTCTCGAAATTATTTTTCCTTCTATTGGTAAAGATGTCACGTCTCACTTTCCTCAGACCAAGGAAGAAACTCTCCAAGTCATGTTGAAATAGGACTTGATCTACGCCAAATTTGGTTATGTTTATACCATTCTACTGGATCTTCCTAGACCTGGAGGTGCCAACTCACCAGGGGCATCTCACGCTGCCGACGGTATTATTAGGTCTATTTCACGTCTGTATACTCATCCTTCCATGGGCTATGGTTTCCCTTAGGGAGGGATCAACTCCTCCAACATTTATCCCCCTCTCGACAACATTTATCCATGTCAAAGCATACCTTACGCATTTTCCCAACTAAATCAACCGATGCCAGGGCTAGTTGTTGCTCAACCTGTTTACCCCAATGTTGCTTAACCTCCTTTCTATCCTTACCCACAGCCCGGTGCTCCAACCCCTCTAGCATCAACACCCTAGCCTCTCATGCCTTCTCAACCTTTGCCACAACAACCACCTCCCCCTCAAGGCTAGGTGTATGCACAATATAGTGAGATTAATCCTACTAATTTGAAGAAAAAGAGGAAAGACAACCATAACCAACCAGCGAAGGGTAATCAAGGGCACTAAGGTAATCAACCAAACGCACCCCAAGGGAACTAGCCTAACACTACAAACCAAAAATAGGGCGATCATCCCAAGAATAACATGTCTCTTCGTAAAAACAAGCCTTGTTATTGTTGTGGTGTCCATGGTCAGTATACTCATGATTCTCCCTTTTTACCTAAGATGTGCCAGTTGTGGGAAGCACAAGCAACATCTAGAGGAAAACAAGCCACTAATTCGACTCCTCCAAATAATGCACCAACTCAACTGGCTCTGTTCACTAATCCTTTCCCTCAGTAAGGATATGTGGTTGCCCAACCCCCTCAAGGTTAGGCCGCCCCTCAACCTCCCCAGTCTAGTACCCTAGAGTACCAGATTCTCATGATGAATTTCGAAGAGGTCAATATAGCTGATGTCAAACTTCAAACCCGGTCGCGCCAATATGACAAGCCACCTGCTACGCCTGCAACCGAGTCCTAAAACAAATTTTCCACAGAGTCCATTTCGACACCCAATGCTACCTTACAGATCCCTCATCCTTGGGTAGATGTCATTCACAAGATCCCCAAAGGGTCATTACGTCAAAATGATGCTTTTGCCAAAGGTGCCCACAACTATAGCATAGTAGATGACTTGGCTCAATCCCCTGCTGCCATGTCAACCCTGGAATTCCTCCAGTCGTGCCCATCTCAATGAAAAAGCCCTACTATCTGCTTTGGGCAATATGGATCCTTCAGATGATTTTTTTTATCATATTTGATGTTGAAAAATCAAAACATCCCCCCTTACCTTCATCTGTCGCCTTCCAAATACCAGTCAAGTTTCGTAATGCCAATGTCTCGCGATGTATCATTAACGAGGGTGCATCCGCCCTCTTGATTTCTACCTCTATTTGGAATAAGCTTGGATCACCCGACTTATCCCCATCCACCATCACTTTGCATGCTTGGGATGGTCACCCTTCTCAGCCATTTGGCATGTTCCATAATTTTCATGTTACTCTTGCGGGAAAGACCGTTTGTGTTGACATTGTAGTCATTGATGCCCCCTTGGATTACAATATCCTCTTGGGTCGTAGCTATACCTATGTGACATTTGCTGTCACATCTGTTGTTCATTGTAATATGTGCTTTCCTCACAATGGAAATGTCGTCACCATCAATCAATTGACATCAATGTTGCAGGATACGTCCCCTCCCCCCCGGATCCAATGCCCAATCCACATCTCGTACGTAATTGTACAGGATTCGTCGTAGGAAATGCGGATCCAAATTTCGGAAATGTGGATCGACAAAAAAATAATAATTCCTAGAATTTCTGAAGTGTCCCTCCCGATCCACGTTTTTGTACCCCGGATCCGGGTTTCGTACGACAAGTCGGCATACAAAAATGTCACGCTTCGGAGGCGGATCCATACGAATTGAAAACCCTTCCATAGAATGGCGTACAGATCTAGTATGCACACTAAAAAAAAGGATTTTTATTTTATTTTTTTTGTTTAATTAAGTTAGGGGGTGGGCTAGTGTTGAGTTAGGAATAGGATGAAAAAATTAAAAGCTCACTTTCACCTCTCATTTTCTCACTTGTTTTTTGGAGAGTTTGGAAAAGAGAGGAGAAGAGAGCTTGGAGAAGAGAGGAGAAAGAGAGGAGAAGAGAGAGTTGAGGAGAGCTTGGAGGAGTGAAGGAGGAAGGGCTTGGAGGAGTAAAGAAGGGCTTCCATCTACAAGAGCTAAAGAAATAAGTGCAAACCCCAAAATTTCTCTTTTTTTGTCATTTTTTTTTGTATTTTCTCTCCCCTCTCTCCTACACTTTCCCATTCTTTCTTCTTGTTCATTTATTTGCAAGTTTTCCACCACATCTATTCATATTCAAAGATGATGTTTTTTTGGCTTCTATGTATCATTCCACTCTTGGTTGTCATGATGGTAAGGGGGAGTAGATATAGAAGAGAAGAACATGAAGAAGAACAACATAGTGGTCCCCATATGAGCAACCCAATGTATGATGAGGAAGAAGGGTTTGAATAGGGAGGGGATGATTTTGATGAGAAAATTGAAACACTAGAGGGGAAAGTTGCATTGACACCCTTGTGGAACTATGTGACCAAACTTAAAGGGGGGAAAGGTGGTGGAAGCTACAAGTTTTTGTGCCCTCATGGTTGTCATGGAGGAAAACCATATAGTGGTTCATATACCCATGTGAGGAGGCATCTTTGTGGGGTGATGGAAAGTGATGAAAAAAAAAGGTGCTATGGGGATAAAAAATTTCCCAAACGGTTCAAATGAACAAAGAAGAAAATACATCCAAATAGAGGAGGTTGCATAACAAAAAAACAAGAAGAAAAAAACTCAATATGAATCAAGTGCAACCTCTAGATTTGGTAGCTCATCTCCTCATGGTATTTCTACAAGCTCTAGAGGTAAAAAAAAATATGGGACTTCCTTAATGTTGCTGGGAGGGATGATGTGGTTGGAAATATAGTCCGATTTATTTCTTCTTACAATGTGCCATTCAATGTGCTTCACTCTCTCTATTGGCATGAAATGGTAAAGGCCATCAATGAAGCTCCAAAAGGATACAAGTCCCCCAACTATGAGAAATATAGAACAATGTTATTACAAAGAGAGAAAGGAAAGGTTCAAATAGCTTTGAGACGTTTTAAAATGAGTGGGTGGATAGCGGGGTATCCATTGTATCAGATGGGTGGAAAAATACCAGAAACCAACATTTGATAAATGTTCTTGGTGTTTCCGCTAGTGGTGCAGTGTTCATTAATTTTCATAACTCCTCCTTTGTTAGTGCAACTTCTCAAAAAATTGCAGATCACCTATTTCAATCAATCAAAGATGTTGGTCCTAGTAAAGTGGTTCAAGTGATCACAGATAATGCAACAAATTGTAAGGGAGTAGGAAGAATTATTGAGTGTACTTATCCACACATATTTTGGTCTGGGTGCTTGGGCATAATTGAACCTTTTGATGCATGATATTGTGAAGCATAAAGAATGTGGGTGGATTGATGGGCTTTACAAGAGAGGGCAACAACTCATTAAATTTATCACAGGGAATACAAGGGTCAAATACTTCTATGGCACTTAATCCAAGTTGCAGTTGCTTAAACTTGCAAAAACAAGATTTACAATTTATTACCTCTCCTTTAGGCAGCTAGTGAAGGTGAGACAAGCTTTAACTAATATGGTCACCGTCGAATCATGGGAGGAAATTAACACTGATAGATATGGTGCTAATGCGTAGCCAAGGACACTATTATTGACACACACTTTTGGTCACAAGTTAAATATGTTTTGCAATTCACCAAAAAAATTTATTACATGATCAAGTTTGCAGATTTAGATCGCCCAATAATTGGGGAGGTGTCTGAGAAAATAGATAACATGTTGGGGCAAATTAAAGACATTGTTGAGCCTAGAGATATCACCTTGTACATTTATATTCGTGCAGAGGTGGAAAGACAATGGGATATGCTAAATGTTCCATTGCATGCATTAGCATATGTTTTGACACCTAAATACTATCATCCATCCTGGCTTTCAACACCGGCACCTGGGGGGAGCAGGAGAAAACCACACCTAGATCCAGAGGTTCTAGAAAAATATATGATTGCATTAACTAGATTAGTCCCTGATGAGGAGGAGGTTGCCTTGGTATGGAAATAGTTGAGTAACTATACGCTTTGCATTTGTCCATTTGGGAGCATGCATCCAATTAGAGATCGAGAGACTTTTTCTTCTTTTGAGTGGTGGAACATGCATGGAGGTGATACTCCAATTCTACAGACGTTGGCATTATGGGTGCTATCACAAGTGGTAAGCTCTTCTTTTGCAGAGAGGTGTTAGCGCTCTTATTCTTTCATACACAGTGTTAAAAGGAACAAGTTGAGTTTAGACCAGGCAAAGATCTTAGTTTATGTTCATTGCAACTTGTGATTGTTTTCCCATTACTGTGATTATGAAAAGAGCAATAAAGACCTTAAGGTTTGGCACAGGAATCTAGAGGAGGCCAATTTGGAGGATGGAGTGTTGCAATTAGAGAAATTAGAAGATGCTCTTATCCATGATGATGATGATCGAGTTGACATGCCACCCCCAACTGGCCCCTTGCTTCCTAGCTTCCATGGTTCAACACCAACAACAAGGGCTTCGTCTTCATCAATTGCAGTGCCACAACTTCCACAACCACCATCTTCTTCATTACCACCAGGCCCACCACATGGAGGCCCAACGCCACGTACTCTTCGTGGTGGAAGAGTTTGGTCAATTTAATGTCTTAAATAGATTACATAAATTATCGACCGAAGTTGGTAAGCTTGTGAAGTGCAAGTGCACTATATATGCTAGAAGCCTTTCTAACTTAGTTTATTGTAATGATTATTTCCGATGTTTTTGTTTTGTATGGTCTTAATGAGATTGATGGATTAAATTACAACTAAGTCCTACATTAAATTTAAAGATTGAATTAAATTATTCAATCAACACTACAACAAATCTCTCTTATGAAGAATCCTAATTAATTTATTTGTTAGTTCCTAAGAATTAATTTAAGAAAAATACAATTCTAGAAAAGAAGCAACTCTAATATTTTATGTCTTTTTATAAATGTTATGCAAATAAAACTTGAACCAAAGAGTAAATGAATCACTATTTGTCCCAAATCACTATAAAATTTTTACACTATTATGCTCAGAAAATAAATCACTAAATTACTTAAAAATAATAAACTACCTAAACTTCCAAGAAGAAACTTATTGAAAGACTGAAGATGGAAAATTCTCCTTCAAATGTACACACAGGAAAATTAATCTATGATAAACCATTGTTGCATGGAATGAAATTATGATTGTCTCTGCGTTTTAACTACTAAAAATAAACCTATCTGAAATGATAAAAACAAATCCAAGCATTTATTCTAAAAAAATGAAAGCTCTAGAAATTACTATGAGCATCTAACTTAGTGAAATAAAATAATGTAATTTAAATCAATCAGCTAAACTACAAATTTTTGGAAATGACCATGAAAAATGAAAAGTAACCATGCTATGAAATTGACAGTGAAAATAACAAGCATCTAGAGCAAATGAAAAATGATGGAAAATATTTAAACATCTATACTATGAAATTCTGGAAGTGACAAGTATCTAAATTATGAGAAAATGAAATGAAAATAAAAAAGATAAATTAAGCATATATTCTATGACTTATGAAAATGATACAGTGAAAGTAAAAACATATCAAATGACAGTTCTATGAAAAGAAAATAAAAAAACATTTAACTGTAAAAACATAAACAAAACAAAACCTTTATGTTGCAGGGTACCTCCACAATAGACGGTCTTGAAAATTATTCCTCACTAACTGTGCATTGGAGCTTCGAATGGTTTCTTCATTTAGTTAAACAAACACAGTTTTAAACAGAACCGAAGTCACACAATAATTCGCTACTGTCTTTTACAATTCACTGGTCTGATATTTATAAAATCCTTTCATTAACTCTTTGGAGACTTTTATGCCTAATCAAAATCAAACAATACTAATTCGTCTTCTAACTAGCTAGAAGAGTAATATATTTCTATGATTTGATATTTGGAAAACAGATCAGAGAGACATGATCTATTTGGACTCTCATTGTTCGGATATCCACACGTTGACCTACTCTTTGACTATGCCACTAGGCATTCTTCTTGAAGATTTGGCTCGAGCGAATAGGAGAAGATCATTACCTATCAATACATGTGCTTCTTTGTTCAGCTGGCGAACTGGAGTTGGTCAAACCATGGAGGTAGTTGTAGAATCATGGCTTAGCTCATGCAACTACAAAATAGGGATTAAAAAAACCTGAAATATCTCCCAAATGATAACGAATTCAGAAAAACTACTCATTGAGAACTTAATTGGGCATGTGTCGAACAAAACCCATGTTTTTTTTCACGATATCCACTTCTGTTTTATCATAAAATGCATTTGAAGTTGATTGGTCAAAACTACTACGATTTTCCCTTGATCTTTCCCTGGAGGTCCACATGTGTGAGATGGGTGTAATTTCACCAATCAAAATCCATATTGGAGCTTCTAGAAACCATCTCCAAGTGTCAGATTTCATTCTAGAGTGGTGCTACTACCTCAACCATGTAGGTATCTATGGAAACTTGACAAATCTACAGCCACTTGAACTTGCTAAACTATCATTAGTTAGAATCATGCAAAATTCTTCTTAATCTACTAAAAATAAAGGGATATGATGTTAATTATTGACTTAGACATACAAAGACACAATTTGAAGAATTATGGTAAAAATGGTGGCAAGTGAGTGAAATGGTGCAATGGATGGTTGGAAATAATGGCTAAATGAATTAAAAAAATATGTGAAAATGTTGACAAATGTTGAAGTTTGCAACAAGAAAAAGTGAAATTGGCATCTGGAAACAACATCCTTGATCCTATTGAAAATTAAGCACCTGCACTAGGTGGGTCCCACACAGGTTATTTTTAGGTGGATGTCTATTTATAGATGAATGAGAAAATTCTATTTATAGATGTATGCCTATTTATAGATGTATGTGCAAGTTATATTTATAGATTTCATGTCTATTTATAGATACATGTCGACTATTATTGTCCCTTAATATTCGTTGGACAATAAACAATAATATATTCTCAATGAGCACTTGGAAATAGTTAACTGAAGTGGAAAATCAATTAGCTAAGTGAATTTCGAGTTAAGAGGTTGGTTGGTGGGACATGCAGGTTGAATTTAGTTGTAACAGAGTTGGAAGTGCAGTGGTGCATGAGTTAATGCAAGTTGTAAATTAGTTTAACTCAGTTAAGTGAGTTAAAGTCAGTTGTGCTAGTTGTAACTGCAGATACTAGTTGTAGCTGTAGATACACTAGTGAGAGATGAAATGAATTAAATATTAATTAACTCACATGTAGTTATCTCACATGCAACTGATTTTTTTACCATTATTAACTACATGCATGTCAGATCTAGTGGAGACCCAGTTGAGTTCTAGGTGAAAGGGAAGTGTGACTATCTGGTGTAATATTAGTTGACTACCTGATCCAGGTGGATATTGGTGGTCACCCACCTATTCCACTTGGGGCCCCACCATTGTTTGTTTCAATTTTTCAGTTTCGGCACAACTTACTATTTTTAGCAGTTTTTTGGGCCCTGAACTTCCGGAGCTGTTTTGAGGCCCTAAACGACGTTTTTTGGGAAAACGGAGAGCAACATGGATCCATGGGTCCATGGACCATGTTGCTCATTCAAAAATTTTAGTCCTCATATATATCTTTCTAACGAGGTATGGTACGTGTCAAACAGAGATTGTATGCCAAAGTTACGCCCCTGGGAAGTTGAAACACCAATTTACCCAAACAGGGCCCATAGTTTTGGCGTTTCATCTCCTAGGGTTAGGGTTTTGGCTGTTTAGGATTTCCCATTGTTTCTAAATAATAAATAGGCCCTCGAGCCTCATTGTAACTCAGTTTAGAGGCCTGTAGCTGTCACATCTCTTCTCAGAGATAGCTACCAGCACCGTAGCTAGTTTTATTTCCATTCTGTCTGTAAGCAAATTTCAGTTCTTTGAAATTAATGAAATGAAGTGTTATTTCCGCTACATCTCTGTATTTATGGTTATATGTTTATTCTATTGCATTCCTGCATAAATCCAGATCAATGGTATCAGAGCGGTCTTCTTTTTCTCGATCCTTCTTTGCACTAGGGCTTGATCTGGTGGAACCTTTGCAAGATCAACCTCGCAAACCTTGACAGACGCTCATAGGGGATGAAAAGAAAGATGAGGGAGCAGGAGATCCTATCAAAATATTTCTTGAGGAGGCCCTTGAAAAACAAAGGAATGCGATGATGGATAACTTTGCTCAGATCCTTCAACCACTGCCCACCGGCGGCGCATCTGCATCCAGCAGCCACTATGTAGGCGCAACTCCTTTTAAGGTACAAGTAAATTTTGACATTCCCATATTTGAGGTTCAAATAGACGCAGATGCCATAGATAGATGGTTGAATCTATTAGAAGGATATTTCTCTGTTCATGACTTTTCAGACCGGGAGAAGATTATTTTTGCACTCCTCAAAGCTACCCCCCATGTTAAGGACTAGTGGGAAACCTACTGTGAGAAAAAGGACCAGACAGAACCCTATCTGTTCTCAGCCATACCAACTTGGAATTCTTTCCGAGACACTGTAAAGGAACATTAATATCCCGTGGGGAGATATGAGGACAAGTACATACAATGGACCACGCTGCGACAACAAAGGGATCAAGATGTGCATGAGATGATGAATCTGTTCCATACCCTGCGCACAAGTTGGGTATCAAAGATTCAGAGAAACATTTGGTGCTAAAGTATTGCAGCTGTCTGCACAGATACATTCAAGAGGAAATGGAGTTCCTCGACATCTCCTCGCTTGGTACGACATACCGGTATGCTGCCAATATTGAATAGAAATTCAAACAGAAGAAGCGAGACTTTGGATCTACGAATCAAAAGCAAGGGAAAGGTGCTTCCAAACTGCAGAACAAAGGACAGAGCCAAGGCATGGCGGCTAAAGGCAACCAGTCGAAGCCACAAGAAAATAACAACACCGCAAAGCCAAAGAAGGACACGGGAAAGTGGTGTGAGTTCCATAAGAGCTCCACTCACAACACAAGTGAGTGTCGGGCCAAGTAGTCGCTAGTGGCCGAGATGAGGGCTTATGAGTCAAATGCATGCTCCGACTCCAAATCAGAACCTGAAAAGGGGAATGAAAAATGGAAACAGATTATTGATGCGGAGCCCAATGCCACTGTTGCCACTACAAAGATCCAGAAGGAGGAACCAGAAGATCCAGAGGAGGAGGAATGTCTCTTCCACTTCCAGATGTGGGTAAAGGGCTCCCCTGTACAGTTCATTGTCGACAATGGGAGCCAAAAGAACATCATTTCAGTAGACGCCGTGAAGCAATTGGGATTTTCGACCATAGCTCACCCACATCCATACACCATCGGGTGGCTTCACCAAGGACGATATCTCCGCGTCAGCCAGCAGTGCCGCCTTCCCTATAGCATCAAGCCCTTCACGGATGAGCTATTATGTGACGTTGCTCCTACTAATGTTTTTGATGTATTATTAGGACAACCATACTTTTGGAAGCGTCATGCTGTGTATGAGTCTCGACCTCGTGCTATTATTGTTACTTTGGGAAATAAGTTGTACAGGATACCAGAGGTACCACCTCCTACCGCTATCTCTTTGGTTACTGCAAAAAAATGTAGTAAGTTCATTTCCCAAACCAGGAAATTCGTTTTCCTGATTATCCGCCCCCAGGGAAAGAAGAAGACTGTGGCCACGACCTCCAGACAGGGCTCCTCTGCACGATAACAACAAATGGATAAGGTTGTGGAGGAGTACGGGGACATCTTCACCTCACCCACAGGGGTTCCTCTACACTGTCAGGTCAAGCACCCGATTGATCTGACCCCAGGTGCGCCGCTACCCAATGGACCGATATATCAGTGCTATGTTATGGAGAATGATGAAATCAAGAGGAAGATTCAGGATCTGTTGTAGAAAGGTCACATCAGACCAAGTTCATCGCCCTGTGGGAGCTCGATCGTGTTGGTACAGAAGAAGGATGGGACGTGGAGACTCTGTATTGACTATCGGGCGCTGAAAAAGATCACTGTCCGGAATAGGTACCTAATCCCACGGACTGATGACCTTCTGGACCAAATCAAAGGTGCAAAATATTTCAGCAAGATCGACCTCAAGTCTGGGTATCACCAGGTACCAATTGAACCCTCTGATGTGTGGAAGACTACCTTCAAAGCCAAGGAAGGCATTTTCAAATGGCTGGTCATGCCTTTCGGGTTGACGAATGCTCCCACAACCTTCATGAGGATGATGGACGACATCTTGCACCCATTCACCAACTCATTTGTAGTGGTGTACTTGGATGACATTCTGATCTTTAGCCAGACTTGGGAAGAGCACCTTCACCACATCCGACAAGTCCTCCAAACACTGCGGCAACACAAGTTGTGTGCCAATTTGGAGAAGTGCACGTTTGGCATGACCCAAGTTCAATATCTGGGATACATTATTGATGAAAGGGGGGTGCATGTGGATCCAACCAAGATCCAAGTCATTCGGGATTGGCCAGCCCCAACCACTATAATAGAGCTTCGCAGCTTTCTGGGTCTTGCTAATTTCTACCGTAGATTCATGTTGGGATTCTCTCATATCACTTGGCCCTTGAGTCAAGTCACCAAGGGAGGAGCGAGAGCAAAATTCTTTTGGTCGGAACCTCAACAGAAGGCGTTCATAGAATTGAAAAATCGCCTTTGTTCTGCCCCAGTTCTCACATTACCAGATTTGCAACAACCATTTGAGATCGAGACAGATGCCTCTGACTATGCTATTGGGGCAGTTCTTACTCAACAGGGACATCCAGTGGCATATCACAGTTAGACATTGTCGGAGACAGTACGCAAGTATCCCACCTATGACAAAGAAATGTATTCCATTGTGCAAGCCTGTCGACAATGGAAGCATTACATTTTGGGGAAGGAAACAATCATCCACACAGACCACCGGCCCCTGCAGTTCATACAAACACAAGGGAAGTTGCAGAATGATCGCCATTAGAAGTGGTCCACATATCTGCAACAGTTTCATTTGAACATCAAGTACAAGAAGGGTAGCACCAATAATGTTGCAGACTGCCTCAGCCGACCACCGATCGTGGCGCTCACCACCGTGCTCAACTCTTGTGGGCACGAGACTTCTGATTGGCCGCTTCTCTATGAGAGTGACCCAGAATTCGGCCACACTTACAAGGCACTCGTGGGGGGCACGCAAGTTCCAAATTTTCACCTCCAAGATGCACTTTTATGTCACCTGGGACACCTTTGTGTTCCTTCAAGCGAGCGTGCCAAGATGATATGGGAAGCACACTACAATCGAGTCGCTGGGCATTTCGGGGTCGAGAAAACAGTAGCAATACTACAGAAGTATTTCTATTGGCCGAACCTTCGAAAGGATGTCGAGAAGCACATCAGATCCTGCACTGCTTGTGCCATTGCCAAACCGACCATCAAGAAGGAAGGCCTATATACTCCTCTACCTACCCCTAGTCGACCTTGGGAATCCATCTCCATGGATTACATGTCGGGCTTGCCTTCTACTAAGCAGGGAAATGACTGTGTTTTTGTGGTCGTCGACAGATTCTCGAAGATGGCCATTATGGCGGCCTGTAAGAAGAATATCACAGCAGAAGCCACTGCTAAACTCTTCTTTGAACGAGTGTGGGTGCACTTTGGGATCCCACAGTATATCATATCAGATCGAGATAGCAGGTTCCTCAACACATTTTGGTCTAGCCTCTCGTCAATGTTGGACACAAAGCTCACCAAGTCCACAGCTTTCCATCCCCAAACAGATGGCCAGACAGAGGTCGTCAACAGAATGATTGTACACATTCTGCGCATGTACAATTCAAAGCATCCACGCACATGGGACGAGAGCCTCCCTTATGTAAAACATAGTTATAACCGGGCTCTCCACAGTTCAATTGGCCATAGCCCCTTTCAAGTGGGCTTGGGATTCCAGCCACTATGTCCCATTGACGTAGCCATGCCATTTGCAGCTGCTCAGGCCGATTCGGCTCATGTCCAGTCTGAAGTTGACAAACCTAGTAGCTTCATTGAGCGCATTCAACACATCCACCAACAGGTTTATGATATATTGGACAGAGCCAATGTGAAGTACAAGCAACGCCATGATCAATATCGGGTGCCACACAACTTCTGGGTGGGTGACAAAGTATGGCTACATTTGCAGAAGGAGTGCCTCACTGGACCCCACCGCAAGCTTCACCTGCTCTGATACGGGTCGTACACCGTCACCAAGGCTGTAGGGAAAAATGCCTTCGAGCTCAGTATTCCACCATTCCTTGGTCTTCACCCAGTCTTCAATGTGGATTGCCTTCGTCCTTACTTCCCACCTCTACTGGACACCTCAAACATTGCAGAAAAACTCACACCAACAGAGTTAAACCCAGACTGCATGGAACATGCCACCACATATGTATCATGGACATGCAAATCAAGAACACTTGCCAACAGAAGATCCAACTGTATCGGGTTGTCAAAGCTGGCCAACTCCTGCACCAAGGAAAGTGGTTCACCAGGGACCAAGTTCAACAGAAATTTCCTCATCTCATGGAGGAACTTAACGCAATGGGAACCATTGCTTCCTAAGGGGGGAGGAATGATCTAGGTGGATATTGGTGGTCACCCGTCTATTCCACTTGGGGCCCCATCATTGTCTCTTTCAGTTTTTCAGTTTCGGCACAACTTACTATTTTTAGCAGTTTTTCGGGTCTTGAACTTCCAGAGCCGTTTTGAGGCCCTAAATGACATTTTTTGGGAAAATGAAGAGCAACATGGGTCCATGGATCGATGTTTCTTGTTCAAAATTTTTATTCCTCGGATAGATCTTTCTAACGAGGTATGTTACGCGTCAAACAGAGATCGTATGCCAAAGTTACGCCACTGGGAAGTTGAAACACCAATTTACCCAAACAGGGCCCATAGTTTTGGCGCTTCATCTCCTAGGGTTAGGGTTTTGGCTGTTTAGGATTTCCCATTGCTTCTAAATAATAAATAGGCCCTCGAGCCTCATTGTAACTCAGTTCAGAGGCCTGTAGCCGCCACATCTCTTCTCAGAGATAGCTACCAGCGCCCTAGCTAGTTTTATTTCCATTCTGTCTGTAAGCAAATTTTAGTTCTTTGATATTAATGAAATGAAGTGTTATTTCCGTTGCATCTATGTATTTATGGTTATATGTTTATTTTGTTGCGTTCCTGTATAATTATGGATCACTACCATGTGTAGATAAAACACCACATGATGCCCATGATACTTAGCGCAGTTGAGGAAGGTTGAAATGATTTTTGATTAAGGATTGCATTCATCAGGAACTGCGTGAGCAAGGGAAGCTTTCTGGAGACAATAAATTGGCTAAGGAACTTGCCAATTTTTGTATGACAGTGTGAGATAGTTAGCTATTGTACTGAGAGATCTTGAGTAGACATTTGTATGTAAATGTTTCATGATTCCTTGTGGAATATACAATATATGATAGAGGGGTTTTAAGCAGTAAGCTTTCCCCAGGAATATCTGGTGTTGTGGTTTTGATCTATTCTTCTTTGCTTCATGTGATTGGCAGTTGTGTTGTTTTTTAATTCCACAAAATATTTGTATAATTGATTTTGTATTTAACAGTAGCACATTTTTAGACCGAGTGAATCCAAGATATACATGCATGTTGTATAATTTCTACATGGTATCAGAGTTATGTTATAAATTTTTCTACATGGTATGAGAGCAGGAATTATTTGGGTGCACGAGTTTGTAGAGAACATCTGAATATTTTGATGAAAATTTTTCAGAAACAGATAGCATATTTGGATTCCTTGTGAAACAATACCCAAATTGAAAAAAAAAATGGTCGAATCGGAGCTCGGATGAGAGAGATATCATCGATTTAAAATCATCTCTTTTGTTAGAAAATTTTGTGACTGCATGACAATTACAATGTGCGTGAGCCAAGAACCTACATACACTCAGGTACAAGGTGTATGCAAAGCTTTGAGAAGCAAAGAAGAGGTTAGTGACTTGGTGGTTGAGAGGGAGCCTCTCAACATGCAGCCTGAGAAGCAGTCTCAGAAGGTTGTGGAGCAACCACAGCGGGAGATGCAGAAGAATCTCTATAGATTTGATGTAGATGTGATTTCTACAGAGCTTCCTACCATTGGGAAGTGTGAGAAATCCATGCAATTGGCCCTTAAGAGGGAGCTGGATTTACATGTAGGTGAAAATGAACCTCAAGATGTGGAGAAGCCACATGTAGAGGATCATGGAATGGGATCAACCACTGATGCAAAGAAATTTTGAGCCAGATGGGCAGAGGGACTGCATGCAGCTATACCACTAGGTGAGAGGTAGGGTGACATACATGAATAATCCCAAGAAGAAATTTTGGGAAGGATTCATTTAGATGGTGTGGATCTCATACATCGAACCTGGCTACGAGGAGCCCACATAGCAGCAGTAGAAATATTAGTTGGATTGGTGCAGTCAGATGGTGTGAGGACATGAAATCAAAGTGGCAGTGTCAAATACTGGAGTGCAGATTAGAGATGGCAACAAGTGAAGAGTGCATGGATACAGGTGTCAGTAGCGCAGTGGATCCTGAAGACATGTGCAGTAGCTAGCATAAGTCAGAAGAATTTTATGACAGATGCATTATACCGATTCGGTTGTTTGGAGGCTATTCAGTTTCAGAAGTGTTGCATGAAAAGGTTGCATGTGCAATAAACACTAGCGAAGTGTTGCATGCAAGAGTTGCATGTGCGAGAAACACTAGAGAAGTGTCACATGCAAGGGTTGCATGTCACATGCATGGAGTTGCATATCGCATGCAAGGACATTCCTTTCTTGTTGAGAGGGAGTGTTGAAGTTTGCAACAAGAAACAGTGAATTGGCATCCGGAAACAACATCCTTGATCCTAGTGAAAATTAAGCAACTATACTAGGTGGGTCCCACATAGGCTATTTTTAGGTGGATTTCTATTTATAGATGCATGTATATTTATAGATGTATGTGCAAGTTCTATTTATAGATTGCATGTCTATTTATAGATGCATGTCGATTGCATGTCTATTTATAGATGCATGTCGACTATTATTATCCCTTAATATTAGTTGGAAAATAAACAATAATCTATTCTCAATGAGCACTTGGAAATAATTAACTGAAGTGGAAAATAAATTAGCTAAGTGAATTTCGAGTTAAGAGGTTGGTTGGTGGGAAATGCAGGTTGAATTTAGTTGTAACAGAGTGATTCTAGTTGTAACAGAGTTGGAAGTGCAGTGGTGCATGAGTTAATGCAAGTTGTAAATCAGTTTAACTCAGTTAAGTGAGTTAAAGTAAGTTGTGCTAGTTGTAACTGGAGATACACTAGTGAGAGATGAAGTAAATTAAATATTAATTAATTCACATGTAGTGATCTCACATGCAACTGATGTTTTTACTATTATTAACTACATGCATGCCAGATTCAGTGGAGACCCAATTGATTTCTAGGTGAAAGAGAAGTGTGACTATTAGGTGTGATATTAGTTGACTACCAGGTGTAGATAAAACACCATAGGATGCCCATGATGCTTAGCGTAGTTGAGGAAGGTTGAAATCCTTTGTGATTAAGGATTGCATTCATTAGGAATTGAGTGAGCAAGGCTGGAAATCTGGAGACAATAAATTGGCTAAGGAACTTGCCAATTTTTGTATGACAATGTGAGACAGTTAGCTATTGTACTGAGAGATATTGGATTAGAGATTTTTATGTAATTGTTTCATGGTTCCTTTTGGAATATACAATATATGATAGAGGGGTTTTGAACAGTAAGCTTTCCCCGGGAATATCTGGTGTTATGGTTTTGATCTATTCTTCTTTTCTTCATGTGATTGGCAGTTGTGTTGTTTTTTAATTCCGCAAAATATTTGTAGAAGCGATTTTGTATTTAACAGTAGCACAATGCTAGATTGGATGAATACAAGATATACATGCATGTTGTATAATTTCTAAAAAAAATCAGCGACCCAACAAGGAGGAAAGATTAGTAGATATATTCACAATTTACTACTTTTGTCATAGATTGTACTTGTAGGCTTGTTGTGAATTTGAACCTTTTTTTCTTGGTGGTGGCCAAGTGGCCTATTTTGTAAACATTATTATTTGAATTTTGGACATGATTAATGTTGACAGTTTCTCACTTGCTAGATAATATGTTTTATGTTTTATAATATGGGTAAATGTTTTATGTTATAAAATATGCAGCATGCTTAAATGTTTTATGTTTTATATTATGCATAAATGTTTTATGTTTTATAGTATGCTTAAATGTTTTATGTTTTATAGTAATTGCTAGAATCTAGAATGTAGATGGTTGATGCTTGAATAATTAATTATTGATGTACAATGGAATCATAGATGTCATATATATCTTGATTTATGTAAAAATATGCATGTTTTCATGTCTTCTACAACTGATTTGGTATTTCGATGTTTGTTTTGAATATAAATGCAAATATATATATATATATATATATATATATATATATAGTAAGAGATGAAATGTTTCGCTCTTAATTGGAATTCCTTGATCGCTTCCGTCCCCACTTCCAAAAAAGTCCCCACTTCCAAAAAAAGTCCCCACTTCATGAAACGTTGGTTGACATATTATGAACCAAAGTCTCAGACCTCCCTCGAGTCTATCATATCTTTTTAAATGCTTTGCTTCCTAATTTTTTGGAAAATTACGCTTCTGCATCCCTGCTTCCAAAAAACATCCCCGCTTCATGCAACGTTGGTTTACATATTATGAACCAAAGTCTCAGACCTCCCCCGAGTCTATCATATCTTCGATGGCCAATAAGAAATCAATCGCACCTCTCACCAGTGTTTCATCAAGAGTCTATAAAGCTTCCACCTTACTTGGTGTATTCCCTAGTCGTCCCCCTATTATCACTGACCCCAACTCGTAGAATGTTTGCATGATGCAATCATCTCGGACTAGCCACAAGCAGTCCGTTTCAACCAGCCAGTAGCTAATGCATCCACAACCTGCTGGTGATTAATTGACAACACCTTCAGGACCTTCTTCCACCCCTTTTCAACCGGAAATGGTTCCCCCTAGCCTTAACCATTTGGGAGCCATTCCACCAGGCCATTTCCCTTCTGGTCAGATATTGTTTCTCGCTCCTTCTAGAGTCTTTTCGGTGCCTGTTATGGCTATGTTGAGCCTTCCCAATTTGACCCTGGGGATCCCAGTATGGTACATTGATCCAAATGGTCACTATGACCACTCCCTGAGCTTCCTCGTCTTAAACCTATGGTCAAGGAGACGTTTCCTGAATACGATATCTCAGAGTTCCATGTTACCTTATCTGATTTAGCTAAGAAACTCAAATCGGGTCACACAAACCACCCTTGTGCTTTTTGTGATCTTAATGGCCACTATTCCCATCATTGTCCTCGTCTTGATGACTTTTGCGACACCCTTGAGGTTGTTCACCAAATAGAGGCCACTCGCAATGGATCTTGTAATCCTCTACTTGTGAGTTCTGCTTTAGCAGAACCAGAGGACATGTCTACACCCATTGTGATACCTCCCCCCAATGTGGATATGACAAAACCTTCGTCCACTATCCTCTATCTGTTTTCATCCATGAGATCCATGGTGGAAGACCCCTTCTGGGCACCCCTTTTGTCTCGACTGAACCTCCTTTGAAGATCACCCTGGGATCATCATCAGTAGATGTTTCATCTACTAGCGCTTCATCTACCCTCTGTACTGATGTGTATGTTAACCATATCTCTCATGGTGAAGCGTCAGTTTGCCTCGCTGTGTCATGTGGTATTTCTTCTACCAGTCCTCCCATCTTTCATTCTGATGAAGACATTATGGAAGCGATGACCACCCCTAAATTTACCTTGGATTATATCCACCACTGTGCGTACTTCCTTCTACAGCAGTCCCTTAACCAGTATGATGTGGATTCTAAAGAATTGATGTAGGAGCATCCAACTGAAGAGCCACAGCCAAGAGCTGGCTACTTTTTGCTGGGCAAAAATTGAATTTTTATTTCGTTTTATTTTAAATTTTTGTTTTGTTTTAAAAAGTCAAAAGTAGGTTAACACAGATATTGTAAATTTCAAATTAAAATAATAGTTAGGGTAAATTATTTAAGGAGCAATAATTAGTTCTAATAAACAGTTGGAAACTAAATGGAAGATTCTCAATTACATGGGGGATTCGGGAAAGGTATAAACCTACCCAAAACCCACCAAAAGAGGGCATGCCATCCGTATAGAGAAGAAGTGTATTAAGAGAGTGAATCTGTGTATTGAAGAAAAAAATAAAATACCATTGAATTTCTCATTTAAGGGACAATTATTTTTTCTACATTTTGAGTTTAACTGAGTATTGAAATGTGCCAAAAAAAATTTCTCCGGTGTCAAATAAAAGGAATTGCAGAATGCAGAAACATTCAAGCAGGACAAAGCCATACACTAGAAACAAATAAATACAAGTATATCTAAAAGGAATTTGATAACATATATATATATATATTTTTTTAATAAATTTTTCTTTTACCCAAAAAGTCTACAAATGGAATTCATAATTGAACAAGATTGCAGTTCAAAAGTCTGCAAATGAAATTCACAAAACAAATAATAGTAGTATATGAAGGATTGCGAGAGGAAATTAGAATTCTATCATCATGTTTGGCAGCAGTGGAAGAAAGAAGGTGTAGGGATGCTGACAGTGGAGAACATAGTGAGGGTGAAACAATGGCGCTAATAGATGGGTCAGAGTACGATACACCAAAAATCAAACTGTTGAAATCAGTTTTGATGGCTAGCGGCAAGCAGGGACCATAACTCTCTTATGATGGTAGTTTTTCTACAGAAGTATTATTGGACTGGATAAGTGAGTTAGACAAATACTTCGAGTATGAGGAAGTTATTGAGGATAGGAAAATTTGGTTTTTTGTCGCCAATTTGAAAAGACACGCAGCACTGTGGTGGGACAATGTGCAGGCAGAAAGGAGGAGATTGAAAAATCCCTTGATCAAGAGACGGGACAGGATGATTGCAAAGATGAAAATCAACTTCTTTCCTAAAGATTACCAAATTTCTCTTTACATACAAGTGCATAATCTGAGACATAGGATGATGACTGTAAAGGAGTGTATAGAAGTGTTCTATAAAGTGAACTTGAGGGTTGGGTATGTTGATTATTTTTGAATGGCCTGTGGATGGAAATATTAGAAGAGATTAGTATTATTTCCCCTAAAAATATAGAGGAGGCATATCAATGTGCTTTTAAGGCGGAAAAAAATATTACCTGGAAGCAGAATGCAAAGAGAGGACACAGTTTCTATAGAGGAAGGGGAAAGTCCTTTGGCAGAGGTAAAATGCCCAGTAGTAGTGAAGAAGGTGGTAGTTCAAAGACTTCGGGAAAGACTGAGAGAGAAGGTAGCACCAGAGGAAGAAGGCCATACCATCATGGAAGAGGTAATGGCAGAGGCATAGGAAATGCCTACCAGAGTTACAAGTGTCACGAGTGGGGACATAGGTCTTTTGAATGTCTTGAAGGTGAGTAGGCTAGACAGCAGGGAGCATATGTTTCTCAACTCGACGTAGCAGAGGCACCACCATAGGAGGTGGAAAATGTGTCTGAAATTGGTGAGGCCTTTGTGTTGAACAAGGTTTTACTGAAACCAGCTAAGGAAGTGACTTACATAATGCAATAGGAAGCATTGTTCTGGATGGTATGAAAGTCACATGGGAAATGCTGCAAACTAATTATAGATAGTGGGAGTACTGATAACCTGGTAGCCACTGAGATGGTGGAAAAATTGTGCTTGAAGAAGCTGAAGCACCCAACTCCATACAAGGTGTCTTGGCTGCAAAAGGGGCACCAACTGCTGGTTGATGATCAGTGTGAGGTGGAGTTTCATATTAGCAAGTACAAGGATAGGGTGACTTGTGATGTTATACCTGTGGACGTGTGCAATATTCTATTAGGCAGACCATGGCAATATGATAGGAAATTTATCCATGACGGGGAGAAGAATTGTTACAATTTTGTGAAGGATGGGATAAAGCACACGCTTGTTCCCATGAAGGAGGAAATGTTGTAGAAACCAGTGGAACAAAAGAACTGTTGATATGCGGAAAGGAGTTTTTGTGAGTGATTGAGAAAAATGAAGTAAACCATGCAGTTGTACAAAGACCAAGGGTAGTATTATTGCATACTAAAATTACCTTTTAGCCTGTGGAGATACAGGATATTTTACAGGAATTCAGTGACATAGTGGTAGATGACCTACCTGATAAGTCACCACCAAACTAGAGCATTAGTCACCATATTGACTTCATACCGGGGGCCAGTTTTTCGAATAAAGTTGCTTATCGGATGAGTCCAAAGGATAATGAGGAGATCAGAAAACAAGTACAAGATTTGTTGGAAAAAGGGTTAATTTGGGAAATTTTGAGCTCTTGTGTTGTTTCGACTATTTTAGCTCCCAAGAAAGGAGGTGAATGGCATATGTGCACTGATTCCAGGGTGATAAATAAGATCACCATCAGGTATAGGTTTCCTTTACCTCAGATGGATGATATGATGGATTGTCTGAGTGGATCAGTGTACTTTTTAAAAATAGATCTGAGAAGCGGCTATCACCATATCCGGATTAGAGAAGGTGACAAGTGGAAGATGGTGTTCAAGATTAATGAAGACTTGTATGAATGGATGGTCATGCCATTTGGACTGAGAAATGATCCCAGCACGTTCATGCGTTTGATGAATGATATGTTAAAATAATTCATTGTTAAATAAGTGATTGTATATCTGGATTATATACTCATTTTTCAACAAGACCAAGGAGGAAAATTTTCGGCATGTCAGGTATGTGCTGGAAAAATTGCAACAAAATAAATTGCTGATAAATCTTAAAAAATGTTCTCTTTTTAAGAAAGAATTTATTTATTTAGGATTTTTAATCTCTGAGAATGAATTGAAGATGGACCCAGAGAAGATTGCAACCATAGTAACTTGGCCATCTCCCAAAAGCTTGTTTGAGGTACGAATCTTTAATGGACTGGAAAGTTTTTATCAGAAGTTTATTAAAAATTTCAGTGGTATTTGTGCATCTATGGTAGATACCATTAAGAAGGAAAATTAGCCTTTTCATTGGACAAAATCGACTGAAAGGAGTTTTCAGCTTTGAAGAAGAATATCACTAAAAAACCAGTCCTAAAATTGCCAGACTTCAACAAACATTTTCAAGTTCGTTGTGATGCTAGTGGGACAACCATTGGTGCAGTTCTCAGCCAAGAAGATAAGCCAATAGCATACTTCAACGATAAGTTAAATGATATCAAGAAAAAGTATCCATCATATGACAAGTATTTTTATGCAGTCATCCAAGCGTTGAAGCATTGTGTAATATTCCCAATTAGTACCAAGCTAATGGGAATATTCATTTTTATTTTTTATTTTTCTATTTGATGAATAAATGTGTAAAGGAGGATCAATAAAACTCTTGAACAACAAATAAATCAATGCCACATGTGAACAAGTCTAAATATTGGCTATTTAAATAAGAACCCTTAGGTGTGAAAGGGGCTAAATCTTTTGACTGGGTCAACCATGACCAAATCAACAACGATGTCAAGGAGGACTAGCCATCAGTGTGGCACAACACAATTTTAATTGGAGGTGGCTCATGTGATTGGAGATATCTTATTGAAGGTGGTTTAGGGTTTGCAAGCTCTCAACTTATAAAAGGAAGAGGATGGCAGCATGGAAAAGGTTGTTGAATGATATTAGATTTCTTAAGTATTTTCTGTTTAGACATACAAGCTTTCTTTGGCTGTTTAGCCTAGATTGAAAATGTTGTTTAGCATTGGGTGTTCCTGATCGGGAATCCCACCTCTTTCCTTGAGTAGCTCTTGGAAGAGTATTTCATTTCTTCTCCACTATCAGGCATTTGGCCAAGCTCTTCTTCCAACTACAATGCAGATCCTGTTGAGGGTTTGGTTGTCTTCGTAAGCTGCAACAAGTGGAGGCTAGATCTACTTAGATCTAGGCCAATCTAGTGCCTCTTTTCAGTGGGAAAGTCTTCTATCCCCTTGGCAAGAGAGTATTGGATGATTGGAGCTACAATTTCAGATCTTGGCTTGAGGAAAAACATGTTCTAGAGCCTACAATGCAGTCTTGCTTACAGAACTGCGTTATTTGTAAGGGTATTGTTGCAAGGTCTTTTGGCATACTTTTTGAAGGAGTGGTTTTCATGTGTTGGGGATCTGCCCTTCACATTTGAGATCCAATTGGAGGGGATCATTCTATTGCATATATCAGATCAGATCTGAATGTTCATGTATTTCTGAATATTTCTGCAGATCTGTAGCATTTCTGCAGCATTAGATCCTAGATCTACTCCTTGTACTTCATGTTTTTCTAAAAACCCCAAGGGGATTTGAAGAAGAGCCTATCTAGTGTATAGATCTGATATAGATCTAATGTTTCACACATAGATCTTCTCTATATCTGAAGTGTAATCTACAATAGTTACAACCTATAAAAATAACGCTGTCAGGCTCTGTTCAGTCTTAATACATGGTTGCAACACCTCTTTTTGAGGATTTTATTCCATAAAAGTATTCTATTTCATGTTGTACATATCATGGGCTATATTATTCATTTATTTTGTTGATGTATATGTAAATAAAGAGCCTCCATATTTTCCTCCTACTCTTACTTGGATGATTTGCGTTATTTCTCTGCATTATTGTCTAATATTGTTGCATTTCCCATTTTGGAATACTACAGTGGTATCAGAGCAATCATCTTGGCATAGCCTGTGCTTTGATTTATAATAAGCCAATATGTCTTCAGAATAAGAAGAGCCTCTTACTGACAGAGAAAAGAGGTATCTAAAAAGAAGACAGAAGAAATTTTATTACACAAATGATGATTAAGACAAGGGTAAAGCCCTTAAATCTGGAAGTGATGAAGATGGAAAGGACTTTGAAAATATCATTTTGAGAGCCATGAAAGATCTTGCTAGAGAAATCAAAGAGATGATATTGGATAGAACCAAAGAATTTCCTAAGAGTTTTCATCTTGGAGAAAGCTATGGCATGTCTCACCACTGGAATGATCAACTAGTGCATCAGCCACAAGTTTCCCAATGCTCTACCATGCCTACCTTTTTGGCTATGGGAAATGAAGGGTTTCAAGAGCGAGCATCCCTTGAAGAATATTTTGAAGAATATGAATCTCAAAATCACAGATTCAAAGATCGCTTGAGTTTTCAAGAGTTTTGTCACCTCAAGGACAAAAGAAGATCAAGGCATCAACATAGAGATGGTGGATTCACTCAGAATCATGATCAACATCACTCTATGGGCAGATTATTTTTACCCAACTTCGATGGGTCATCCAAGTGTTCTGCCAAAGCATGGGTATAAGAACTTGACATCTACTTTTAGTTGAACAAGGTCCATGAGATGGAGGCTATCAAGATTGCAGCGCTACACTTTGAAGGTGAATCACATAATTGGTGGTTCCATGGCTTATCTACATTGGGTCATGCCAATGTGACTGCTTATTTAGAGTTCACTAGAAGTATGGTGGAAATATTTGACAGAAGAGATCCAGAGGCACCATTCATGAGCCTTGCAAAGTTGAAACAATCAGGTAATATAGAGTCTTATATTTCTGAATTTATGAGATTATTTTTTATGGTTCCTGATTTGTCTGCAGCAAGAAGGGTGTACATGTTCATCGATGGTCTCGATGAACCTCTTCATGGGTTGGTAAAGTCTACCAAGCCCACTACTCTGCATGATGCTATTGAAAGGGCTAGACACCTTCAAGATGCCTTGCCAAAAGAAAAGGCAAATTTTCAGCACAAGCCCTCTTTTCCTTCAAAAGGGAAGGAAGAGAAAGTTGCTCCTTCAAAGGAGAGCTCATACAAGAAGCCTCTTGATGATGAAGTTTGGAGAGATCTAAGGAAGAAGAAGCTATGCTTTACTTGCCAAGAATCATGGGCACTAGGGCATATATGTGTTGCTGGAAAAGCACATTACATAGAGTTCTATGTGTTGCTGGAAAATCACATTACATAGAGTTCTATGTGTTGCTGGAAAAGCACATTACATAGAGTTCTTCTCAGATATTGAGGAGGAAGAAGAAGATGAACCAAGAAGGGGTCACAACACTGACACTGAGGGAGGAGATCCAACACCATCGGGAGATGGGTATGGAACTTTTGCTCCTATTGGAGGGACTCTTCAATCCTTGACCGGAGTTCCTAATAATTTGACCTTAAGAGTTCAAGGTTCAATCTTGAATCAGAGAGTTTCTGTATTGATTGATAGTGGGGCCACCCACAACTTCATTGATACTCATCTTGTATAAAGGAGGGCAATACCCACTGATACTTTGAGGGATTATCTGTTTTGGTCCCAGGAGATAGAACAATGCAATGCATGCATTATGTCCCATCACTTTCAACCACCATGGGAACTTACACTTTGATTGATCACTTCTTTGTGGTTGACATACCAGACACCAATGTGATTTTGGGTGTTCAATGGTTGATTACATTGGGGAAAGTCACCACTGATTTGGAGGCTTTACAAATGGAATGGGTGGACAAGAAGAGTGGTGAATATCAAATGATAAAAGGCATGCATACATACCCCTCACATACTACTTCCACATAGAAATTAGAGATGGATTTGCGTAGTGGAATCAAGGACTTTACAGTCCCATCTATCATGTTCATGATATTTCTGCATGGGACACTCTTATCTAGTGGCAAACCACCTGGGAGGCCACCTGATTCAAATTTTGTGGGGAAGGCCTCACAATATGATGCTCCAAGCTTAGATCCAGGAGGGATTGGATCACTAGAAGACAAAGCTACAATGTTGGGAGTCTTGGGAAAGCTCAAGAAGGAGGGAGATCTTCTTCCCTTATCAACATCACCCACTCTCATTTCTGGTTCTGCACTGAGGGAGGAGAAGAATGGAAGGAATGGCCTTCCAACATACACCTTTGGCATGAGAGATGTCAAGGAGGAGAGCAACAACATGACAGACATTTCTGTTGATACATTACCAGCGCTGTCATTGTTGGGGAGTGTAGATCTATATTGGAAATCCCAACTGTTGGTGGATTATTCCAAGGATTTTCACACTTGTATGAAACAATGTTACCGATGAAATAGGTAATCTCATTGTTACCTACTTTTTGAAGTATCAAGAAAAACACCTGATTTTGAAAAAGTGGCGATGCAGAATCAAGAAAAAAAAATTTGAGCATGTTTTTGGCACTTGAGTTTTTTTCGTTTTGTTTTGTTTTGTTTTGTTTTGTTTTGTTTTTGTTTTTTTTTTAAGTGATGTTTTTTATGTCGATTTTGAATAGTGGTGGTGTATCATCACCAACTTTTTTTTATAGGATTTATTTTGACACTGTAGATTTTCTAATGTCTTCTTCTTCTGTGAGATGTTTATTTTTAAGTGCATTTATGTACTTGTGTTTTAAAAATAAAAAATAAAAATATTATTATTTTTTTAAATAAAAACTTGTAATGATATCTTCACTTTTTCACATACATAAAAGATGGAAAAAGGGTCAATATTCTAAAGTTTATATTTTCTACATGTTTATGTATTGTTAAATAATTTTTCAATGCACATCAAAAAATTGTCGCTAAAAAACCAATATTTTGAACCATATGACAAAAAAATACAAATTTTCAATATAAATACAATGCAAAAAAATACACTTTTACAGACTTTTTGTTGGAAAAAACATGTTAAATAAACTAATTTTTTGGGAGAATCTTAGCAAAAAAACTTAAGAAAATAACATTTTTATTGAATTTTATGTCAAAAAAATAATAGAAATCACATGTTTTTTGCAAAAAATAAAGGGTTGTTCTCATAAATATCAAAGTCTAAACATTACAAGTAAAATTGATTAATAGTTTTAAAAAATAAGCTTTGTTTGCAAGCATAACTTAAACATCATCAACAATATCAACTAATACATCTTCAACATCATCTAGAACAGTATTGATGGCTTCTTCCGCAACATTTTCTTCTTCATTTTGATCATTTTAGTCTTCTAATGGATCTTTCATGTCAGCAAATCTTCCAAAGTGTCCCTTTCCAATCATTCCATATAATGGTGGTTGAGGTTCCTTTTCTTTTTTTGCCACACGTGATTCATTAAAATCTCCTTTCCTCAAACCAACTTCTTGCTTCGCATCTGGAAGGAATTTAAGAGCATTAATTCTTTGTTGAATAAAGTTGCATTGAACTAGGTCTTTCTCAATGGCAATGCAATTTTTTCTTTTTAGTAGGCAACATGTTAGTGTTGTACCTAATCATCAAGCACAAAAAAAATAAGTAAGAAAATTAGTATGGAGACATAAAAAGTAAAAAAGACAATATTTAAATTTAAATTTGTATAATAAAACTTACCTGAACCTCAGAATAAATCCAAAACCCATTCGCCTTCATTTGAACATAGATCTATAAGATAGTTAATCAATGCTTGTGGTTTTTTATAAATGTTAACTATATCTCCTTATGCATCTTTATCCTCATATGTTAGTTTTCTTACAACTGCGTCATAAACCAATACTTGACTATGACTCTTCCCATCTACTCGATTCATACTAATATGCTTATAGCTATCGTCTTTTGTCCAACGTTCAGCATGGATGAACTCACAATCATTTATAATAGTATGATCTTCAGAAGAAACAATATTTGACTTTTGCCTGTAACATAACATAGTAAAAGTTCAATTAAATTTTACATGAATAATTTTTTTTTGGAGGAATCAAACATACAATTTCAAAGTCTTACCATGTAAATTGCATCGTTGAGTTTGCTTTACCCTTGAAGCTTGTTAATAACATTGGAAACTGTGTGTCTGAATGAAATGTCACAAATCGCCAAAGTAGTGATGTCACTTCTTGAAAACTCGTAACCACTTTACTAAAAGCTTGATAAGTATATGGTTCTCTATCATATTCAATGTCTGGGAAATTGAAACCATGAGGAATATCTGCAATAACTAGGCCATATTCCCTTTTAGGTATTAGTGATGCAATGTCTTCATAGTCACCTTGTATTATTTGATATTAGACACTTGAGCCCATTCCAAATGTAATGATTAAGAGTAGGATCAAGTTCAACATTCATAAGACGCTTCCTTCTCATGTTCTCCATCTTAATTTTTTCAATAAAGCTTTTGAAAGCATCTGGTACTCCATTTCCATCCTTCTTCGACATCTTTAATGACACACACACACACACACACACATATATATATATAAGTAATAAAATAAAAATAGTTTAAATATGAATAAAATGAATTTATAAATCAACATACCTTATTGAATGCAATATAAAACTCTTTTAGTGTTGATGAAAAACTTGCTTCTGGGTAGTTGCGTACAACATCATCCCAACTGTCTTCATTCAACATTTTAACCATGTGTTCTTGTATTTTCATAAAAAAATTATGACTAAATAAATCAAGTTAAAAACGTTAATATATTGACATGTATAACAAATTCTACCAACATCATTATGTTTTATTTAAAAGAAAATTATAATGAAAGAAAAATAAGAAATAATTCAAGAAACTTACTTTTGAAATTCTGCACACATTTCTTCCATTGATAATTCACCCGACTTCACACGGGCTAATACCGATTTGACTAATTTATCATCCTTCACACCTTGCATTGTTCTCCAAGGTGTAATAGTCATATCCTTTGGAAGCTGCTTCATTTCAGGACCCCCCTTACTGTTGGTACATATTATGGGTTTACTCTTTTTAACCTTCTGATTTTTTATGGAAATATTCTCCCACCGATCAAAAATCTCATCAATCAAATCCCATACCTCCCCAGTTCTAAATGCCAACTGAAAAATGTTATCTGTGCCTCTGAAGAAATTTGTATTCAATTTTCCATCTTTTGTTTTTTTTTCATCAATTTGATAACCTGTTTCCATTAAACATTCCTTTCGAAATGCTACACTAACTTGTGTCTTATCCCCACCAAATTTTTCTATGAATTCATTATGAATAAATCTGACCCTTTGGATGAAAGTCATTTTCATTCTGTACTCATTATCTGCATTATGATCCCATGCTAATAACTTTGATTCTATTTCTGTTAAGCCAACGTAAATGATGCATTTCACTGTTTGAAAAAGATAGTTATTGGGATATTCTGCAATCAATTATCTCTTAGCCTCTATCAAATGGTTCCCTCCAATTACATAATATTTATAATCAAAACATTTTGTCTTATCAAATGCTTGTTTGTTGGGAACCTGACATGGATCGACAAAAACCACATAATCCACCACATTCGCATATGGATTGAACCTGAACAATGTTTTCAGATTATGTACATGTAGGTGATGGGCCTTTCTAATTTGATATTGAGATTGTCTTTCATCTGGGCCATAAAATTGGTTAACATTAAGCTCAAATGTTTGGCCACCAAGAATTAATTTATTCTTCCTCAACTCTTGTCGAATAGCATTTTGTTTTGTTTTAACAATGCCATCATCTAACTCAACAACTGGTGTTATGATTTCTCTACTTCCGTGAGAGCTTTCAATTTGTTCTTCACTGCTGCTCACGACCTTTACAAGTTCACCAATATTTGATTTCCTAGTCTTATTGGATAACATATCAGTTTATTTATAAACAAGCTCTCCTTCACGAGGTAAAAGAGAGACATCTTTGGTGATTTTTCTTTTTGGTGTCTGATCCGTTTTCTCCTTTTGCACAACAGTTCTAATCTCCTCCTCACTAATTCTATCATAATTTTCTGTTTCATGTTCGAGACCTTCAAAAGAAACATGTTTAAGTTTACTAGATTGACCCACCTTAGTGACTCTTGGTTGATCCCCTCTTTGTACTGTTGCAGTTTCACGAGCTATTGCTCTTTGCTTCAATCTCCTTTCCTCTGTTTTGTCTTTGTGGAAAGTGTTGATCACATCCATAACATTTGGCACCAACATATAAATACCTTCAAACATGTTTGAAAGACTCAGAACAAAATCCTATGAAACAAAATAAAACATGTCAATGATCAATAATTTATAAAAAATTGAATCATCCTTACAATAATGCATAGAGGAAATAAAAATAAGCATACTTACAATGTTATTTGCAATGTTGCTTGATATTTCTTTAGAAAATTTTGAAGATATTTCATCTGTGTCATACTTGACAATTGATAGACGATATCTAACCTTCTCACGTTTCTGAGTCTTCCTTGCAAGAACATAAATAGTGTTTGTATTTGGGACCATACATATGTCTCGTACTCTGCCCATCACATCATATGACTCATTTTAGTCAATCATACCACAAATCAGATAGATGTGTATATCAGCCTTCGTTTCATTGTCTTCAAGATACCATGAGAAATCAGTTTTATCTATTTCCTCGGCGTTCTTCCAATCAGAAATAAGCTTTAATGAACCTAGTGCCCCACTTGCTTGAATTTTATTAGTGTGTGCAACAATGTCCTTATTGCGTCCAACAGTGTCCATAGTGCGTCCAGCTGCAACTTTAGATTTGGGAGTTGTATCCATAGTGCGTCGAGCTGCAGCTGTAGATTTGGGAGCTGCTGCCCTAGGTGCAGAAACATTCACAGAAATCTTTTTTGATGCCATTTTCCTGATTATATATATATATATATATATATATATATATATATATATTAGTTAATGGAAAAATATTGTGGATAAAATAAATTTAATAAACAAAATTTATTTCTAAAACTAAATAGCTTGAAATTAAAGCAGTAAAATTAACTATAAAAATTTTCATTTAAAAACAAAATATTATAAATCATATGTATATATATCTATATAATATGTTTTGAATACATTTTATAAAAAATTTAAAAATGTGTTTAAATTGTATAAAACAATTTAAAAAAAATAAACTATTATTTTCAAACTTCAGTTTTTGTTTAATATTAAAAAAAAACAAAAAAATTACTAACTATTTATAACAAATGTTAAAATTAAATTTTATTTTTTTTAAGACAATGATTTTATTAAAAAAACTTATAATCTTTTAATATATTTTAAAATTTTAAAATTTAATTTTACATTACATAGCAATTGAATAAAAATAAACAAAATAAAATAAAATAAAAATTTATTTTACTTTATATAGCAATTAAATAAAAAATTATAAACTTAAAATTATAAAAAATTAATATAAAAGTTTATAAATTTATATAATCTTTTAATATATTTGAAAATTACAAATTTCTATTTCACATTACATAGTAATTAAATAAAAATAAACAAAATAAAAATAAAAGAAAAAAATATTTTTTTTATAATGTTGTTTTAATACTTAAATTAAAAAAAAAAATTTAAATTAAATATTTAAATGTTAAAAACAAATGTTATAATTTTATTTTTTTAAATGTATTGTTATATAGTTTTTTTATTATTATTAATTTATTATATTGTTATATTAAAACAAATGTTTTATTTATTTATTTATTATATTGTATTGTTTTTTTCTTTAATTATATAATGTTTAAAAACAAAACATAATTGTTATTTAATAATTTATTTATTTTTTATATTTGTTATATTTTAATATTTTTAACAATTATTATATAACAATGTTTTTATTATATTATATAACAAATTTTTTATTATTTTTATATATAACAATGTTTTTATTAATTTTTAATTGTTTTATTAAAACAAATTATCAAAAAAAAAAATAAAAAATAATAAAAAAAACCAAAATTAAAAAATATTTTATTAATAAAATAAAATAAAATAAAATAAAAAAATTTAAAATTTAAAAAAAAAATTAAAAACAAAAAAATTAAAAACAAAATCATGAGCTGTCGTTGATCGTGCCCGCGGGGCGTCGGAGGCCGGCGGGGCGGCGCCACGGGGGCGGCCCAGCTGGCCTCAGGGCCCCCGCTGGGCGGGGGGCTGATTCTCGAACGACAACTCATGATTTTCTTTTAATTTTTTTTTTTTTTTAATTTCGTTTTTATTTTTTTTTTATATAACATAATTTTAAAAAAATTATTTAATTAAAAAAAAATTGTTAAAAATATCAAAATATAACAAATATATTAAAAAAAACCAATTTATTAAATAACAATTATGTCTTGTTTCTAAACATTATATAATTAAAAGAAAAAAAAATACAATATAATAAATAAAAAAAATATTTGTTTTAATATAACAATACAATAAATTAAAAAAAAAAACTATATAACAATACGATTAAAAAAAATAAAAAAATGATATATAACAAAACAATAAAGAAAAAAAAATTTGAAGATTTAAAATTAAAAAGAATAAAACTAAGATTTAAAATAAATAAAATAAAATAAAATAGAGTATAAAATAAATAAAAAATTCAAATTAAAAAAAAAAAAATTAAATAATGAAACCACTGATATATTTATGATAAAGAAAAACAAATAAAAAATGTTATAATATTGCTTTTTTTTTATGTGCATGGTCGTTTTATGGATTTTTTTGTCTAGATGAACCTATAAGTCTTAAAAAAGAAAAAAAATCTAAATTTTTGTCCTTAAAACCCTAAAAAATTTAGTTCTTTATGCATTTTCTTCACTAAAAAAATATTAAAAAATTAAGGTTTTTGGACCTAAAAACATTTAAAAAATATTTTTTGGACACAAAAAACTATAGAAAAACAGATTTTCCTCAAAATCGTCTTTAAATTGACAGAATAGAAGGAAAACTAACCTTTGAAATGCAAAAAGTTACTGTCACCAATGCCAACACAACGTCTCCACAAAATTACGAATAGCAACACAATGCCTCCAATGCCAATGCAATGCCTTCACGATGCAACACCTCCAAAAAATTACCAATAGCGACATAATGCCTCCAATGCCAATGCAATGCCTCCACGAAGTTACCAATGCCAACGCAACACCTCCAGAAATTTTCTCTAACAAATACCAGAAAACTTGATGTGATGTGATGAATAGAAACAATCATTCCTATTATATAGCGAATATTGTCTGATTGGTTAACTATTTAACAAATGTGGAATTAAAATTTCAAATTTAAAATATTTACATTTAGTTTATTATCGTTCATACTATAGTTAAAATACTTATTATTTGCATGTAGTTATCATAGTTAATATTTCATTTAATATTTACATGCACTGAATGTTGAATAATTCAAATATAATCTCAAATTAAAAATCAAAATATAAAATACTTACATGTAGTTAATTATAGTTAATATTATAGATAAAATAGTTAATATTTGCATTTAGTTATCATAGTTAATATTTACATGTAATCAATGTTTAAAATCATGGGATTAAATTTTAAAATCTAAAATATTTACATGTAGTTAATTATAGTTAATATTATAGTTTAAATAGTTAATATTTACATGTTGTTATTTTTGTAAATATTTACATGTAGTCAATATTAAACCATTCAAATAAGAAAATTATTTTAGTTTCGAAGACATGCATGAAAGGAATATTTTGTGTATATTTTGAATAGAAAGTATGGTGAAATATTTGAAGACCAACAATTTATTAATAAATTTTGAAACATATTTTAGATGAATATAATGTAAGTTTAAAATTTAAAATTTAAAATATTTACATGTAGTCATTATAGTTAAAATAGTTAATATTTGCATGTAGGTATTATAGTAATATTATAGTTAATACTTACATCTAGTCAATGTTAAATCATTAAAATAAAAACATTATTTTAGTTTGGAAGGCATCCATGATAGAAATATTTTGTGGATATTTTGAATATAAATATCGGTAAAATATTTCAACATAAACAGTTTATTAAAAAAAATGTTAAATACATTTTTTGACTAATATTTGTACCAAATATTTGAAATGAAAATTTTGGTGGGAAAGTTTTTCGCGAAATTTTTTGGGGGGGAATTTTGGAGGGAAAATTTTTCGCGAATTTTTTTGGAGGGAAAATTTGGAGGGAAATTTTCAGTCTTTAAGCTATATATTGTAAGTGGGAGAGGAATTTGTATCATTCAACCTATTCTTGTTGAAAGCCATGGTTTCTTCTGATAGCAAAGTTTTTCTTTGTACAACATCAACATCTTTGTCACGCAACAACTCTATTCAGAGTGATGAATATAACGGGAGTTCGTTCACCATGAATAGAGAGTAAAAAAATCAACTTGGTCGTAATCCTAAAGATGATGAGAACAAAATTGATGAGGCGCAACAAAATGAACTTTCTGTAAATCAAGCGCCAGTTAGACCACTTACTCTTAATCCTAAGGATTATGAAAGCAACAATGATGAAGGGCATGATGAAGAATTTCCAGAGTCAAAAGTTTCACTTCATCCTAATCCCAAGGATTATGAGGACACCATTGATGAAGAGGGAGATGAATAATATCCACTTCAGCTTAATCCTAAGGATTATGCGAGAACAACAAATGAAGAGGGGAATGAAGAATCTGTAGAGTCAAAATATCCACTCTATCATAATCTTGAGGAGTATGCCAACACCATGTTGAGATTGCAACAAGATGATGAGCTTAGTGGAAAGAAGTCGCCTTCACTAAGTGGGCCCACAGGCTATTTTTGGCGCAAAGTCTATTTTAGACATATGGATCATGTTCTATGAGTTGCAGGATGCTATTTGTGGATGGTTGGTCAAGTTGGAAAAAATAGATGGACTTCTATTTTTAGACATATTGGGCGGAATCTATTTTTAGATTGCTAGTCTAAAAATAGATATGTCGAATATTATTAGCTCTTAATAATATTTGGACTATAAACATTATCTTATTCTTTTGGAGCACTTAAGTTAAGTGCACAGATGTGGCACAGGAGCTGACAGAAGGAATTACGCTATTCCTAAGGGTTAAGTGGAGTTATTGCATGGATACTTCAGTTAGAACTCATGTGAAAGAGTTTGGTGGAGTTGATTAAGGAGTTAATGGAGTTGTGTTTAGTTTAACTAATCTAAACATAGTTGAACTAGTTGTATCTAATCTAACTGATTGATACACTAGTGAAGAGTGGTGTGAATTAATTATTAATTAATTCACTAATTATAAAATCATTAATCAACTAAAGAATACATTAGTTAACTTCAGTGCATGGACAGTTTCAGTGGAGACCAATGTAGAGATAGGTGAAAGAGCAGGTTAATTATCAGTTGTGACTATACTGTTGCATATTTGCAACAACCAGTGATTGGAGAAGCCCATGAGGATTGCGCAGTACAAGCCTTGTGGTTCAGGTTATTTAATGAGCCATCCTACAACATTAATTACGCAATAGAGGCTGGCTATCAGGTGGCAGAGATTGGAGCATGTGTTTTGCTAGATCTAGCTTGATTAGCGTGTAGCAATTGGAGGTTGTGCTGAGAGCTTGTGAGGAGCTTTGTACAATGATTTTTACATGATCTCTATGACATATAATATACAGATAATTGGGTTTTTCAGCTTTAATCTTTCCCATGAAATACTGTGTTCATATGTGTTATTTTTTTATGGTTTTAATGTGCGCATGCAATTGATTTTATTTCCACATGTAATGTTCAATGGTAGAAGAGATTCTGTATTGTGCATGAAGCTAAAATAGTGTGTGATCATGAGAATCTCGGTGAATAATATATCATTTATTAAAATTTCTACACACCACTGATGAAAAGGGGGATGTAAAATTTCCAGAGTCAAAATATCAAATTTGTCCTAATTGTAAGGATTATGTGAGCACCACTGATGAAGAGGGGAATGATAATGTTTCAGAGTCAGAACATCCACTTCGTCCCAATCCTAAGGATTATGCCAACACCAATGATGAAGAGGGAAATGAAAAATTTATAGCGTCAAAATATCCACTCCATCCTAATCCTAAGGATTATGCAAGCACCACTGATGAAGAGGGGGACGAAAAAATTCCAGAGTCAAAATTTCCACTTCATCTTAATCCTAAGGATTATGTCAGCAACACAGATGAAGAGGGGAATGAAGAATTTGAAAAGTCAAAATATGCACTTCGTCCTAATCCTAAGGATTATGTCAGCACCACTGAGGAAGAGAGGAATGAAGAATTTTCAGCGTCAAAATATCCACTTCGTCCTATTCCTAAGGATTATGCCAGCCATTGATGAATACGGGGAAGAATTTCCAAAGCTAAAATTTTCACTTCATCCTAATCATAACGATTATAATTTAACCACTAATGAAGGGGGGGATGAAGAATTTCCAATAAATATAGATTCAGGGCATTCACTTATTCCTAATCCTAAGGATTATGAGAGCTTCAGTGAGGAAGGGGAGGGGCAGGATGAAGAAATTATAGTGAATACAAATTCAAAGCTTCCACTTATGCCTAATCCCAAGGATTATGAGAGCACCACTGAGGAAGGGGAGGATGAAGAGTTTCTTGCAAATGATAATTTTAGAGGCACAGATCTGAATATTGCATTTTCTCTAAGTGACCATTTCAAAGACACTCATGGTGATGAAGAATTGAATCCTCCCAGGGAAGAATTTGAAAGCATGGGTCAAGATGGTGAAGAATTTCTTTTGAGTGGGGGTTACAAAAGTGTCGATGATTCTTGTGAAATGTTTTCTTCAACTGATGATGGTAAAGAAAATTTTTCAGGCCTTGATGTTGATGAATTTCTTAACTATGTTGAGGATGATGATAGTGGGGATAATATTCCTCCTAATGGTGATGAAACTACTTTTACAAAGGATGATGGAATGATGAAGCCGTTGCAAGCAAATACTGCAACTAGGAGTAGGAGTAGACCTTTTCATATAAATCCAAAGTGTTCCAGTTATACAAGGGCGAGGACAAAATATCTCACAAAAAGAAGTTCTGTCGTTCATTTGATTTCAAGTGAATGTTGTCGAAGGGATTGCTTGAAAAATATGGATTTCAACTTTGTTTTGGAGAAAAGGAAAACATATATGTCAATGAATAAAAGCATGCAAAATTCATATTTAGTGGGTTGCATGCAATCTACACTAGCTGGTTATGATTATAATATTGGGAATGTATTTCTTTGCAGAAAGGCGTTCAAAATGTTGCATTCAATTGGTAATTGTCGTTTGTCAAGAATCCATGATAGATTGGAAAGGGATCCCACATATTATTCAGAAGCATGTTATAAACGGGAGGTGGGGCCGTTTGCAAATACTGCTAAGACATGGATGAAAGACTTCTTTTCAAATCATGGAGAGCGTATGCCAAATAAAGACACAATACATATTCCAGATAATTTCTCGAGACGAGAAATATTCATGTTATACAAATATTATGCAGAAACCGTTGAAGGAATTGGTAATTTTATTGCATATTCTTATTTTACAAGGATATGGAAAACTGAATTCAACAATGTTCGTATTCCTAAGAAGACAAGGATGGGGATTTGCAGCGCATGTGCTTCTCTTAAAGCAAAAAGAGATAAATGTCAAGGGGCAGAAAGAGGTATGTGTTCAAAACATTGTTTCTTAAAATTTGATACTTATCAACTATGAAAATATATTTATTCATATGTTTCTTTTATTTTATGTACAGATTCTGTTGTCAAAGAACTTCAAGACCATCGCAATCAACAAACAAGTGAAAGGAAAAAGTTGTATAAACTTCGAAAGAAGTGTTATGATCATCCAAATAAATATCTGGGATTGATAATTGATGGTATGGAACAAAAGAAAACACTTCTTCCACATTTTGTCCGCACGCCAAAAAAATTACAGGAGGAAAATTTCATTCAGTTTCACTTGGTTGGTTGTATGGTATTTAATGAGAAGATGTTTCCAAGAGTTTTCTTCACAACTCCAAATATTCACAATGATGCAAATCCGACCATAACTATAATCCATGATGTGGTTACTCATTGGTCTGGGATTCTTCCTGAAGTTTTGTATTTACAATTAGACAACACAAGTCGTGAGAACAAAAATCAAGTTCTTTTTGGGTATCTAAACATGCTCGTTGAATTGGGGATTTTAAAAAAGATAAAGGTTGGTTTCCTTCTTGTTAGGCATACTCATGATCATATTGATCAAATGTTCAGTCGTTTTTCAGTAACATTGAGGAGGAAAGGTGTTGGGAGCCTGCCATCATTAATTGAATGTATTAAGAAATCGTACATTCCAGAGCTTGTTTTTCATGTGTTGGAAGAAACTATTGACATGCGAAGGTTTATTTTTGGATCGCATGGTGAGGAGAAATGCATTGAACAACTTAACGACATTAGCTTCCAGCATCAATTTCATATCCAAAAAATTGATAGGATAACACTTATATGGGGCAAGAAGTATTCAATTTTTGAAGAATGGGGACCATCATCAGGTTTAGCATTTTTGAAGTTAATTCTAGAGCGTCCAATATTTTCATCAAAGATATTGTTATTACAGTCAGTTGCTGAACTCCATAATGCACGAAGGCGGAAGAGAGACATAAATTATTCTGAATGTTTAGAGGAAATTAAAAGATGTATTAGAGATAAATATGAGTACTTCGATGTTGCTGATTCAGTTTGGTGGGATTCTTTTTTCAGTAATCAAAGTGATATGATTTCAAGATCAATAAATGAGGATACGCTTTTGAAGACTCCTTTTTTTTTGCCACAAAATATGTCAAATGAACATGAACATCACGAAACACACCATGTTTAACAATAACATCCTCAAGCTATTATTAATTCCCCACAGGTAGAGGAAAGAGAAATCTATATTGGTTCTAGAAGATCACGTGCACAACGTGAAGCCATGGAAGACCTTTACAGGGGTTCTGTGCAGGATCTACGGAGGGTTGCATGATAGCAGTGTTAGCAGATGAAGATCCACTTGGCTATCCATTCTGGATTGCAAAGGTTATAAAGGTCATTAATGAAAATGAAGAGATTACAGCTATTGATGTACATTGGTATGCTACAAGTACCCACGCTTTCAATGGTGTGTACAAGCCAGAGATGGTAGTGGAAAAAAGAATTGGCAGAAAGAGAAAAAGAAAGGTCACAAATATAAATCGTCGCCGCACAGATGTCTTAAAATTGGAGGATGTTGACATACTTGTGTATGACTTCAATTTGACAAAGAGAGGAACTCTTCAGTTGCAGACCATAAATATTTTGAAGAAATTGCTACCAGAACAATTACTGTTGAGATGGGACTCTGTAGAATGTAGACGTAGATCTACAAGACTTTTGAACTCTGAAATGGTGGGCATGCATGTTGACTCACATGGAGCACTAGTTGATGAAAGAGAAGAATATGGATCATCTTCATCTGCATCGAGCCATTCATCTGAAAATGTAGGTTATGATGGTGTCCATAACCTATGGTTGATTTTGAATAACTATCTAAGACACTTTTATGTAATTGATGTTTGCATGGTAACTTGAAATAAATTTTTTGACTTCCATCTCATTTTTCATGAAGTTATGAGACATTTCTATGTTTGTTGGATTATATGTTTTAATTATGAAGAATTCATCTCTTTAGAATATCGACAATGCAACAATGAATTACAAAAATAATTTATGTTATATTCATTGTACCAATATTGATATTTTAATTATAAGTAAAATAGAAAATAGAAACTAATGTTGAATTTTTAGATTATGCAGTGATATTAGCATGATATTATGTATTGTTACCATTTCGTATAAGATACTTTTAAAATTTTTAATAATTATATGCGTCATTGAAAGGGAACACTTTGTTTTGATGCTTGATTTTTAGGTTTTGGTTGAAATTAGATTTAAATTTTTCTTATGCTAAGATTTGAAAAAAGATAAGTTTTTATCCTTTAAAATTAAAATTACTCTTACTTGTTTCTGTTCAATGATAATTTTTTCATTTACTTGTTCATTTTTAAAAATTGTTTAAGTCTTATAATTTCTCCATAATTTCATTGTTCAAGTATGTTGAAAATTTAAGATTGAAAAACTTTAGATTTACAACTTGTCATTAAGGTTTTTATGCGCTACCAAATTTTATCTTTAATGTTATGGTTGACAATAATTACAATTTTGGGGTTGTTTAGAGTCAAGATATTTTATGTTTAACAACATGGATGAAAATTGATCGAAATGATAAGCCCTTCAAACATGTATTTGTTTATCTTTAACATTATCTATCAAAAATGTTAGAAATTTACGATTTTAAAAAATTTCCTAATATGTTGTCTTTAATTCCATTGTTACAAGTGTCAAAATTATGACACAATATTTTTTTTGTTATTCCAGCATCAACTGGTTTTGTTTTGAGGGTGTTTTTTCAATCCTTTTTTCAACAAACAATTTTGTTTTTAGCATAATTTTATAAAATGTTGAAATTTTACCTTAAAAAAAACGAAGTGCATTTTGGAAGACACACTCTTTGTTTTTGGGGTGTTTTTTCATGTTTTTTGAGACTTTTTGGGCTAGAGTTCCCATTTTGAGGTCAGGTTACCTATTTCATCGGTAACAGTGTTATGATACTTGATGACCAGCTGCATGAAGAGGGCTATCTAGTCCATGAGGGAGTCATCTGTCATCATGGTAGGATCTTCTTGTCTAGAGCTTCCAAGCTCAAGGAGAAGTTGCTACAAAGGGCCTACAAAGAGTTCTATTACAACCACATGTATTCCGTGAATATCTACAACATCACCGTGAGGAGCTTTGATTGGGAAGGCTTGAAAGAAGAACTACATCAACATTTTCAAGAATTCACGAGCTATGTGGAGTTGGGGCAGCAACATGACTCTATGGGGGAGTTATTTAAGCCATCTCTTCCTTATTTTGAGAGAGGAGATAGATCCATGCACCACTCCATTTGTATGAGGGGTATTGTTGGTGAAGAATCTGATCATGTAAAGCATGTTTTATTTTTTGATTGTATATATTCTTTCATCATGTTTATGCAGGCCATGGCTCCAAGAAGGAGTAATACATCATGTAAATATCATGGCCAACAATGGGCCACACAAATTTCTAAATATGGCCACTCCCTTGATGAGAAAAGGGAGATTCTCTATCATGATGAGTGCTTTCCTAAAGCACCAAACATATCTCACATGTTCAGCCATAGTGAGATAACATGGGTAGAAAGTAAGTGGTGGGAAAACCACTTACCATATCTTGATTTGATGTAGGTAAGAGATGCACTGCGCTGGTTTCATATGTGGGACTATGACCCACCTCCACATGTTCAAATTTATGTTTGTATGTATGTAGTTTTTCTCCCATACATTGATGATATACTTGTACTTTTTATGGGAATGTATGGAGGGAGGATGGGAGGCATGTATGTACCACATGGGATGGAGGTTCTCCATGCACCTTATGCTACACGTTATAGGGAGAGCATTGGTTTAGCCATTTTTGTTTCATTTGAGTTATTGACTCCTTGTGGGATGGATTATTTACATCTCATAAGAACTTTGGAGGAAAAATTCATGGAGGGTTGGATTGGTGAACACTTAGCTTATGGAGGAAGCTTATCACATGTTTTTGTCACTAATGGAGGAGGAGAAGAGTTGCAACACTCATATTATTAGTTGCTTGAGGACAAGCAACATTTTGGAGGGGAGGATTGTAATATTCCCAATAAGTACCAAGATAATGGGAATATTCAATTTTGTTTTATTTTTTTATTTGATGAATAAATGTGTAAAGGAGAATCAATAAAACTCCTAAACAAAAAATAAATCAATGCCACATGTGAACAAGGCTAAATCTGGGCTATTTAAATAAGCACCCTTAAGTGTGAAAGGGGCTGAATCTTTTGACTGGGTCAACCATGACCAAATCAACAGCGCTGTCAAGGAGGAGTGGCCATCAATGAGACACAACACAGTTTTAGTTGGAGGTGGCTCATGTGAAAGGAGCTATCTTATTGAAGGTGGTTTAGGGTTTGTAAGCTCTCAACTTATAAAAGGAAGAGGATGGCAGCATGGAAAAGGTTGTTAAATGATATCAGATTTCTAAAGTATTGTATGTTTAGACATACAAGATTTCTTTGGATGTTTAGCCTAGATTGCAAACGATGTTTAGCATTGGGTGTTCCTGATCGGGAATCCCACCTCTTTCCTTGAGTAGCTCTTGGAAGAGTATTGCATTTCTTGTCCACTATCAAAAATTTGGCTAAGCTATTCTTCCAACTACAATTTAGATCTTGTTGAAGGTTTGGTTGTCTTTGTAAGCTACAACAAGTGGAGGCTAGATCTACTCAGATCTAGGCCAATATAGTGCCTCTTTTCAGTGGGAAAGTCTTCTATCCCATTGGAAAGAGAGTATTGGATGATTGGAGCTACAATTCCAGATCTTGGCTTGAGGCCAAACATGTTCTAGAGCCTATAGCACAGTCTTGCTTCCAGAACTACGTTATTTGTAAGGGTATTGTTGCAGGGTCTTTTGGCATACTTTTTGGAGGAGTGGTTTTCATGTGTTGGGGATCTTCCCTTCACATTTGAGATCCAATTGGAGGGGATCATTATTTTGCATATATCAGATTGGATCTGATTTTTCATGTATTTCTAAATATTTCTGCATATCTACAGCATTTCTACAGCATTAGATCCCAGATCTACTCCTTGTACTTCATGTTTTGCTAAAAACCCAAGGGGGATTTGAAGAAGAGCCTATCTAGAGTATAGATCTGATATAAATCTAACTTTTCAAAAACATATCTGATGTAGATCTGAATTTTAATCTACAACAACTACAACCAATAAAAATAACATTGTCAAGCTCTGTTCAGTCTTAATACATGGTTGCAGCACCTCTTTTTAAGGATTTTCTTCCATAAAAGTCTTCTATTTCCTGTTGTACATCTCATGGGTTGTCTTATTCATATATTTTGTTAATTTTTATGTAAATAAAGAGCCTCCATATTGGCATCCTGCTCTTACTTGGCTGATCTGCGTTATTTCTCTGCATTATTGTTTAATATTGTTGCATTTCCCATTTGGGAATACTACACATTGGAGACATTATTTGCTAGCTAATGAATTTGTCTTGTTTTCAGACAATTCTGCATTGCAATATATTATGCAGCAACACAAGCTAAACCATAAGCATGTGAAGTGGGTGGAGTATTTACAGAGCTATACATTTGTTTTAAAGCACAATAGTGGTCAGGCCAACAAGGTGGCAGATGAGTTAAGCAGGAGAAGTTTATTATTGTAGGAAAGCACAGTACATGGGATTTGAGAATCTTAAGGACTTGTATGAGATGGATGCAAAATTTAAGTAAGCTTATGAAGCTTGAAAAAATCCATTGTTGAGAGACAATAACCCATGGTTGGACTATAACATGCAGGAAGGGTTGTTGTTCAAGGGAGGACAATTGTGTGTTCCAGAGTGTTCCATGCGGGAGAACCTGATTTAGGAAAAACATAGTGGAGGTTTGGCCAGACACTTTGGCATAGATAAGACTTTGGATCAGCTGAGCCACTTATATTTTTGGCCGCTAATGAGAATATATGTGTAGACGTTTGTCACCAGGTGTAAGATTTTTCAACATGCAAAGGGACACAACCACAATGCAGGGTTGTATACACCTTTACCCATTCCAAGCAAATCTTGGGACTGATTCAGTCTGGACTTTGTCTTAGGTCTTCCTAGGACACATCAGGGTTACAATTCCATCATGGTGGTAGTGGATCATTTCACCAATATATCGCATTTCATTCCATGCAGGAAGACAAGTGATGCCATGCATGTAGCACACTTATTCTTTTCATAGATAGTCAGATTACATGGCTTGAAGAAATCCATCATCTCGGACAGGGATGTGAAGTTAAAAATCCATTTCTGGCAAACATTGTGGATGAAGTTAGACACAAAACTAAACTTCAGTTCAGCTTATCACCCACAGTCCAATGGGTAAATTGAAGTTGTCAACAGGAGTCTGGGAAATCTGCTAAGGAGTCTGGTTGGTGGAAATTCCAGGGAGTGGGATCGTGTACTTGCACAGGCGGAGTTTTCCTACAATGAATCGCCCAACAGAAGCATGAGAAGGAGCCCTTTCCAAATCTTATATGGAATGCACCCACAAGAAATATTTGAATTGCAAGATTTGGGACAGTTGGAGCACAGGAGTGCTAATGGGGAATATTTCGCAAATGAAATCAACGATTTGCATGAGCAGGTCAAATAAAAGCTACAAGACATCAGCCAAAAATACAAACATAAATCATATCAGAAAAGATGGGAGGTATAGTTCGAGGTAGGAGACTTGCTACTAGCGCATTTACACAAAGAGAGCTTTCAAAAGGGGAGTACAACAAACTAAAGATGAAAAAATCAGGGCCTTGCAGAATCCTTCGGAAATTTTCTTCAAATGCTTATGAGTTCCAGTTACCTCCAGGTGTAGGAATCTCACCCATTTTTAAAGTGGCAAATTTGTAACCATACGTTGTTGTTGATAACCAGGATGAGGAAGAACCTTGGATTAAGCATATGACTTTGGCGCAACCTTTGGAGATTGAACAGGTTTTGGACACGTAGGTAGCCAGGAAAACATGGAAAAAAGAATACTTGCAGTATTTGGTAAAGTGGAAGAATCGTCCTATTGAGGACTATTCTTGGTTGGATGTTGCACAGATTCAAAGAGTTGGGTACTCTATTGAAGAGCTCATGGATAGGAGCCATGAGTTTAATTTACCACGTGAGCCTGATGCAGGAGCATCCAACTGAAGAGCCACAGGTAGGAGTTGGCTACTTTCTGCTAGGCGGAAATTGAATTTTTATTTAGTTTTATTTTATATTTTTGTTTTGTTTTAAAAAGTCAAAATTAGGTTAACACAACTATTGTAACTTTCAAATTAAAAGAATAGTTAGGGTAAATTAGTTAAGGAGAAATAATTAGTTCTAATAAACCGTTGGAGACTTAATGGCAGTTTCTCAATTACATGGGGGATTCGAGAAACCTAAAAGCCACCAAAAGAGGGCCTTCCATCCGTAGAGAGAAGAAGTGTATTAGGAGAGTGAATCTGTGTGTTGAACAAAAGAATAAAATACCATTGAATTTCTCATTTAAGGAACAATTATTTTTTCTGTATTTTGAGTTTAACTGAGTATTGAAATGTGCCAAAGTTATTTTCTCTTGTGTCAAGTAAAAGGAATGGAAAAACCCAGAAACATTCAAACAGGACAAAGCCATACCCTAGAAACAAAGAAATACAGGTGTATCTAAAAGGCATTTGAGAACAAATTTTATTTCAGTTTATACATTTTTCTTTTACCCAAAAATTCTATAAATGGAATTCATTATTGAACAAGATTACAATTTACAAGTCTGCAAATGAAATTCACAAAACAAATAATAACATGATAATAACATACATCAACTAAATACCATCTCAAAGATTGAACATGTAAGTGTTTCAGAAACAAATTTATACAACATTTAGGGTTTATACGTTGCTCAAAACTGAAATGTATCCACAGCACGAGAACGATACCAATCAAGAGTTATAGAGTAGACAGTGAAAAAGAAGTTGTAGATTACATTTCACAACGACCATAACATTTCGAAAAACGTTTAAGGGTTTGTGAATTCCTAGCTAATTAAAGACAGAATACATGTGTATACAGGAAGGGTCCTACCCTATACACAAGGGAGGTTTCAGACCACGATGACAGCTGAAAAAAAATCAAGTTAACACCTGAAACCACAAGAAAACACACAGAAAAGTTCAGAAGGCAACACGTGAGCAAGACAAAAATAGGGAAAATTTTAAGGATGGAAGTTTATCTTAAAGTTTAGAGACCTTGGCGAATTTTACTAGTCTCCAATATATAAATTGTAAATTTTTTTATGATATTTTTGTAAAATTATTTAGGTTTATAAACATTTTATATTAGTATATATAATTTTTTTGCAATTTTTAGGGTAAAATAATTTTATACTATAAAATTTGGGCGAATCAATTTTTAAAAAAAATGGAAATTGGTGAATCTTTTTTTTTTGGAAAAAACATGGAAAATTAGCCCACCTACAAATATTAGCCCCTAAAATTTTCCTTGGGTCACGGAAAAGGTCGAAAAAAATAATTGAGAAAAAACCTAGTGAAAACAGCTTACCTGAAGTGACAAGGACCAACAAAGAGACAGAATGACCGTAAAAGGGAAGTACCATTTCCACAAACCACCACAGATAGCACCTGCTAACCAAGGCGCCAACAGATTAGCAATGTAACGATAAAAGTTATGAAAAGAAATTAGAACAAAAACTCACATTGTGTTGCAGAGGTCGAGCCACCCGCGAGATGAAGCCAACACCTTTTGGTTACATAGTGAACAATATCAAGACCACGAAAGGAATTTTTTCAGACCGCCAATGAGAAACGAAAAGGAAGAATAGATGGAAACAAAAACCCCAACATTACAAAAAAGGTCGACGCAAACATTTGATGACTAAATCAGTTTGCAGGTGGCCATAGCAGGGTCAAAAACCCACTTCATAATCTCAGAAGTTGTGCAGGTTCGCAAGTGGCCATAGCAGGGTTGAAAACCTAATTCATAATCTCAGTGGATTGTGCAGGTTTGCAGGTGGTGGCAAGGTCAAAACCCTTGCCCAGTTTCCTCTCCAACAAAACCCATGTGACAAAATTGTGAAATTAGGGACAAACCCTAAGTTGCTACGTTTAAATGTGTGGAGTTAAGACCTCGGTTCAAACCCATGATTGTATGGGGCTAAATGTATTGTGAAGGTGCAAACTTGAGTTGTTTTGTAATTTTATAAAAAAAATTGTTATTAAGTTTTATTGACTTTAGTTCTAAAGTTCAAGTTTAATTTGCCACCCTCGTGTCCCCACCAAGACTTCATCCCTGATGAGGTTGATTAGTTTAGAAATCCCATTCTTGCACCATATGCTTTCGAAGAAGGAAATATGGCCAATATCTCTCCTACCATTAAAATTAGCATTTCCAATAAACCACGAGTAGAAGAAAACATTACCTTGGGGAAACATTGCACCCCAGAAGAAATTGAGGCTTACACTAAGCTATTCAAATAATTTTGTGATGTTTTCGACTCGTCATATTCAGAGATGCCCAGACTTGATCCCGCCATTGTCTAACACCGTATCGATACATCGCCCGATTCCAGTCTTGTTCGTCAAAATTTGAGACCCATTAATCCTTCCAGAAGAGATACTATCAAAGCCAAAATCGATAGCCTCAAGCAGGCTGGCTTTATCTATCCCATTGAATACACCTCTTGGGTTTCCAACCCGGTTCCCGTTCTCAAGAAACAAGGCACCTCCGTTTCTTCACTGACTTTTGCGACCTGAACAAATCTTGTCCTAAAGATAACTTCCCCACACCGTTCATTGAAAATATCATATATGAGTGTGGAGGGCATGAGGGTACAACCGGATTGTTATCCATCGTGATGATCAGTTAAAAATTGCATTCATTAGTTCATGGGGAAATTTTTCTTATAGGGTCATGTAGTTCGACCTAAATAATGCTGGAGCAACCTTCTAGCGGGCCATGTCATATTGTTCCCATGATTTGGCTCATATTATCCTTTCCTACCTTGATGACCTCACTGCTCATTCTAGGCATCGGGCGCAACACATTCATGACTTGTGTACCATATTTCTTCAATGTCACAAGTATAATATCCGCCTCAACCTACTAAAGTGTGTCTTTTGCATTCCTGCTAGCCGTCTCTTGGGCTTCATTGTGTCCAAAGATGGTATACAGAGAAATACTTGAGCTTTTAAGCCTTCATTAACTAGAAGTTCTATAATTTTTTCTAGACCATCAAACATGTGATGAGATAACCATAATGATCAAGTGGAGGAGAATGGCTACCTGAGCTAGGCTACATTCCAAGTGCCACCTGCTAGAGACTTTACTCGATTCAATACCATGGATGATTTTAGTGATCATATTGATTACAAACTGAGATTCCACTTCGAGAAATAATTTTGGAAATTCTTGATCCTAGAAGATGTAAAGACACGTTTCTAAGGCTTTGATTTCTACTACATTATTAACGATTAGGGCCCATGTGGCTAGATAATATGAACATTATATTTCCTTTATTATCTTGAAAGAATTCCCCAAAGCCATATTTTCCTTGGTTTCCTTTGGATGCCATATCTAAGTTCAATTTGAGGAAGTGATAAGGAGGTGTATGCCAAATCATTGAATTTAAGGGGGAGCTAGGAGGAGAATATTGCTAAGAGGATGAAGATACCAGACTCAAATTCCATTCTTTAATGATTGTGACTTCATCATTGGTGGCCTCCAAACCTTAAGTTGACCATTGCTGTGAAAAATTTGATTCTCAAGTGATGTATTTTATTATATTCCAAAGAAGATCTTGAGGGAGGGAACAATTTTGGAATACTCAACCATTTTTTTATTTCCAAAGAGCCCAAAGAAGGAATTTTTGGAATAGAGTCTAGATTCCATTGACGATGAGATTGTAAAAAGTCTCGAAGCCACATTAAAACTAGATTTTTGGGCACATATTTTGGCTCCGGATAACTTTCTATATTTTTGCTAATGTGTGCTCTTGGAATGCTACTTGCAAGTAATAGGTTTCCTTGATTGTAAATGCTCTTCTTTCTCTACCCCCACCTAATCTTGTCTTATTGATTAAAAATAGAGATAGGGCATGAGTAAATGTCTTGCCAAATCCTCCTTTCTTAGGTTAAGATTGTCACTCCTCTGATGGAATTCATAGTCAACAATTGGTTCGTGCCAGATGGGCAGAGGGAGTGCATGTAGGTATACCACCAGGTGAGAGGTGGGGCGACATGCATGAATAATACCAAGAAGAAATTTTGGGTAGGATTCATTGAGATGGTGTGGATATCATAAATCGAACTTGGCTACGAGGAGCCCACAGAGTAGTAGTAGCAAGATCAGTTGGATTGATGCAGTCAGATGTTGTGAGGACATGAAATCAAAGTGACAGTGTCAAATACTGGAGTGAAGATCAGAGTTGGCAGCAAGTGCAAAGTGCATGGATTTAGGTGTCAGCAGCGCAGTGGATCCTGAAGACATGTGCAGTAGCTAGTAGAAGTCAGAAGACTTTGATGACAGATGCATTATACCAATTTGGTTTTTTGGAGGCTATTCAGTTTTAGAAGTGTTGCATGCAAAGGTTGCATGTGCAATAAACACTAGAGAAGTGTTGCATGCAAGAGTTTCATGTGCAAGAAACACTAGAGAAATGTCGCATGCAAGGAGTTGCATGTCGCATGCAAGGACATTCCTTTCTTGTTGAGAGAGAGTGTTGAAGTTCGCAACAAGAAATAATGAAATTGGCATCGGAAAACAACATCCTTGATCCTACTGAAAATTAAGCACCTACACGAGGTGGGTACCACACAGGCTATTTTTAGGTGGATGTCAATTTATATATGCATGAGAAAATTATATTTATAGATGCATGTCTATTTATAGATATATGTGAAAGTTCTATTTATAGATTGCATATCTATTTATAGATGCATGTCGACTATTATTATCCCGTAATATTTGTTGGACAATAAACAATAATCTATTCTCAATGAGCACTTGGAAATAGTTAACTGAAGTGGAAAATCAATTAGCTAAGTGAATTTCGAGTTAAGAGGTTGGTTGGTGGGACATGTAGGTTGAATTTAGTTGTAACAGAGTGATTCTAATTGTAATAGAGTTGGAAGTGCAATGGTGCATGAGTTAATGCAAGTTGTAAATCAGTTTAACTCAATTAAGTGAGTTAAAGTCAGTTGTGCTAGTTGTAATTGTAGATACACTAGTGAGAGATTGTAATATTCCAAAATTAGCATGCAGCTAATTGGAATATTGATTTTTTTTGTTTGCACATAGGAGATGAATAAATGGGTGAGGATGCCCATACATTTCAGAAATATGAATGAAATCCCTCATAGTGTGAAAATGGATCATCATAGGAGCTGGATTTCACACCCTCAGGTGTGAAAAGGGGCATTTGCATGTGGACAAGGTCAAGTTTGACCAAGTCAACAGCGTTGGGATAAGAGGTGGAGATCATCAGCGCAGAGATAGTGGGAGGAATTTTCCTTGGTGGAGGAAACCATAATGAGTGGGACCCAAGGTTAGAGGGCTTCCATTTGTATAAAATGAGGGCAAGGCAGCCATATGAAGTTATGTGATGGATTATTAAATTTGTGGTCTGCATGACTATTGTTCTTTCTTCAACTGTTTAGTTGAGATTGTTGTGCTGCTTAGCACAAGGCATTCCTGTTTAGGAATTCCTTCTCCTTCGAAGAGAGGCCTCTTGAGGAAGCTTGTACTTCATTTCTCGACATCCAGGCTTGAGGCCAAGCTACCTCCTTCCTCTACAACATTATTTTTGAAGAAGTATAAAGTTGTGTTGTAGGGTGTTGCAGAGGAGGGTTCACAACACCACTTCCAGAGCTTGTTTTTCAGAGGAGAAATCTTTCTTTCCTTTGGGAGATCAGTGAGGAAGATTTTGGAATGATTTCACATCTTGGCACTTGGCCAACATATTTTCTTTCACCTACAGCACAATATCCCTCAGTAACTACGTTATTTCTGTGACCATTTGCAGTGAGGGGTTGCAGTGTTTGTTTGGAGGGTAAGATCTTCAGTGTTAGGATCAGCCTTTCACTTGGAAGATCCATTGAATGAGGTTTATACAACTTATGCATCATCTTCGGCCATCTCCATCCATTTCTTGAGTTGCAGCTGCTACTCAGCCCTAGGGTTGCACTCCGCATTTTGGCATTTTTGCATATTTCAGGGAATCCTTTCCAGATTGTCTTGAAATTGTGTTTGGGAGTTTAAATATTTTCTACCATCATTGTATGAGCCATATATTGGCAGATTTTTGTATTGAAACTTTCCAACAATAGTTCTACTTAATAAAACTGCGTTGTCATAGCCTTGGGCATTCTTTGTGTAGCATTGTTTTTCATATTTCATGTACATGTTCTCTTGAGGCTTGTGTGGCCTAACTTGAGTGATTATTTCCTCAAGATATTGTATACATTATGCTGCTATGACATTAATATGATGGCTATATGTTCTTCTCACATTTTATGAGTTGATTTACATTTTTATTTCCATTATTGTGTTCATGTATTGCTGCTTCCCCATTTTGGGATATTACAGAGATCAAGTAAATTAAATATTAATTAATTCCCATGTAGTGATCTCACATGCAACTGATGTTTTTACTATTATTAACTGCATGCATTTCAGATTCAGTGGAGACCTAGTTGATTTCTAGGTGAAAGGGAAGTGTGACTATCAGGTGTGATATTAGTTAACTACCAGGTGTAGATAAAACACCACAGGATGCCCATACTTAGCGCAGATGAGGAAGGCTGAAATTATTTTTGATTAAGGATTACATTCATCAGGAACTGTGTGAGCAAAGACAGTTAGCTATTGTACTGAGAGCTCTTGGAGTAGATCTTTGTATATAATTGTTTCATAATTCCTTGTGGAATATACAATATATGATAGAGGGGTTTTGAGCAGTAAGCTTTCCCCAGGAATATCTAGTGTTATGGTTTTGATCTATTCTTCTTTTCTTCATGTGATTGGTAGTTGTGTTGTTTTTTAATTCTGCAAAATATTTGTAGAAGCGATTTTGTATTTAACAGTAGCACATTGTTAGATCGGGTGAATCCAAGATATACATGCATGTTGTATAATTTATACAAAAAATCAGCGACCCAACAGGAAGGAGGAGAGATTAGTAGATATATTCACAATTTACTACTTTTGTCATAGATTATACTTGTACTAGGCTTGTTGTGAATTTGAACCTTTTTTTCTCGGTGGTGGCCAAGTGGCCTATTTTTTAAAGATTATTATTTGAATTTTGGACATGAATAATGTTGAAAGTTGGTCACTTGCTAGATAATATTCTTTATGTTTTATAATATGGTTAAATGTTTTATGTTCTAAAAATATGCGACATGCTTAAATGTTTTATGTTTTATATTATGCATAAATGTTTTATGTTTTATAGTAATTGCTAGAAGCTAGAATGTAGATGGTTGATGCTCGAATAATTAATTATTGATGTACAATGGAATCATGGATGTCATATCTATGTTGAATTATGTAAAAATATGCATGTTTTCATGTCTTCTACAAGTAATTTGGCATTTCAGATGTTTGTTTTGAATATATATATATATATATATATATATATATATATATATATATATATATATATATATATATATATATATATATATATATATATATATATATATATATATATATAGTAGACACTTCTAAAATGATTCGCTTCCTAATTTTTTGGAAAATGAGGCTTCCACGTCCCTACTTCCAAAAAATGTCCCCGCTTCGTGCAACGTTGGTTGACATATTATGAACCGAAGTCTCAGACCTCCCTTGAGTCTATCATATCTTCAGTGGCCGATAAGAAATCAATCGCACCTCTAACCAGTGTTTCACCAGGAGTCTATAAAGATTCCACCTTCCTTGGTGCATTCCCTGGTCATCCCCCTATTATCACTGACCCCAACTTGTCGAATGTTTGCATGATGAAATTGTCTCGGACCAGCCACAAGTAGTCTGATTCGACTAGCCAATAGCCAATGCCTCTACAACCTATTGGTGGTTAATTGATGACACCTTCAGGACCTTCTTTGACCCCTTTTCAACCAGAAACAGCTCCCCGTAGCCTTAACCATTTGGGAGCCATTCCACCAAGACATTACCCTTCCGGTCAGATACCATTTCTCGCTCCTCCTTCTGGAGTCTTTTCGGTGCCTATTATGGCTACGTTGAGCCTTCCCAATTTGACCCTGGGGATGCCAGTATGGTACATTGATCCCCCAGCAAACACTCCACCTGGTCAGCTCAAACCTTATACCACTTTGACTTTAATCCAACTAGTGGCTATGACCCCTCCCTGAGCTTCAACGTCTCTGTTGGTGTCCTGTGATTTGGCAGATTCACATACCAAATGACAAGGAAACATCAGAACCACTTTGGAATCCTGGGATCTATCCCTCCTGGATTCAGAGAGGGATCTCTCTATATGTGTTTTAGAATGATATTATTATACGCTCATGATATGATATTAGGCTATTTATGAAGCACAAGGGATTTGTTTGTTTTTGTTGGTTGGGGATCATTAACAGAGAAGGTCATGTGAAGTGTGAAGGGGGGAATAAATTGAAGGATATTTCAGCATGGGAGATAGGTTAAGAAAAAGTGTCAATCCATTGGGCTATGAATTCATAAAATGGTTTACTTGCACAACAACTATTCAAGGGTTTCCATAGGGAAAGTCATCTATATCAAAAGATCTCTTTAAGTTGAGCTTTTGGTATGAAACATTAAGAAGTGTAGTGAAAGAAGAAAAGCTAATAACCAATTAAGAATCTATTAACTTCACTACACAAGAAAAGCCTTTCAAAGTGACTGATTTGGGAGCAAGCCAAAGGATAGGGCAAACCATAGAATTCTCTGGGAAAACTCCTACTAAAGCCAACTTCTAAGACAACAATCTAGTAATCCTCTTGACTACCTTCAAAAAGTAGAAAACATTTAAGATAAACATAAAAAGTAGCCTAAGATCAAGTAAGGACTTTGAACCTATCCTGCTTTCGGCATACTCTTAAGGGAAAACATTTAAGAAAACAAAGGGCAGCCTAAGATCAGGTAAGGACTTTGAACCTATCTTGCTTTTTGCATGCACTTTGGGAAATCTTCAAAACAATTGTTTAAGACTAAACAAGCGACAGGGCTAACCATAAACTTCCTTGATTAGGACTCTACTTAGCATGCAGTGAAAAGATCATTCAAGAACAACATCTCAAGTTCTACTCAGCAAGAAATGGGCTCACCAACATTCCTTTACTGGTTATTCTATATTGAAATCATCCCAAAGCAACAATTAGAAGAAAACATAGAGATAAATCTTATCAGGTAGAAATAGGGTACTTTGCAGGAAATCCTACTCTAAATTTGTTGTTATTTATCAGAGAATATGAAAAAAGTGAAAAACATAAGAAGCAACTGTGACAATAAGGAAAAACATCACAAATGATTTAGATCAGGATCCAGTGAATCTGCTTGTCTATTTGATGTCCAAGACCAGTTACATACTCGAGTCCAATGGCTTTCTACAGTCCAATACTTCTCTTCCCAGCCTACTATATTACAACTACTCAATAGCTCTTACTTAATAACAGTTCAATAATTAACAATTTTCCAACCCTTTACAATGAAACTTCAAAGAGTATTTATAGGTGAATGAGGAGGAGTGGTGGAAGAGATGATCTTAATGATCAATTAAGATAGAGGAGAAGTGCATCGAATGCTTCACTTTGCTCAATAAACATTGCATTAACCATTTAGACCATTCAGTGGTTTTTGTTGACTTTGAGGCATATCTGGTAGGCTGGTAATAACTCCGAAGTGTGTGCTTTTGGAGATATCTTCTAACTGCAGTAACTCTGTCTTGGCTTCTGGGACAATTTAGGTGAAATATTTAGTTTTAAGGCCACCCATGCCTTTATAATAATTGCCCTGACAATTTAAAGAGGTTCTGTCATCAGGATGGTTGTCTAGGTGTCTTTGAAAGATAAAGTAGACTATAGGTGTCCTTTTTTCTTTCTGGAGGAGTAACTACTTCAGTGATGTGTCAATCAAAGCATTCCTTTGGGTGATCTGTCTTGATTGGTCACTTTGATCATGAATTAGGCTTTCTTTATCATCTTTTTTTTTGGTCCTTTGCTGAATTTATTTTTAACTTTTGTTATCATTCTCTATCTTTATCCTTAATCACTTTTTAACGTTTATCCTTTCACTGTGATTAAGTCTTTAATCCTTTGTTTCTTCACCTTTTCATTAGTCTTCCCTGTCTTTGTGTCTGCAGGGGTTTCTTGTTGTGCTGGAGGGTTTTATGAATCAACCAATGTTCATGAGGCATTGATCAAACACAAAAAATCCATGGTAAAATCCCCTTTTGCATTATTTTCTCCCAGGATCGTCATCCTAAGGTTTTGTGCCACTTAGATTGGCTGTGGGGTGGCCTTTAGCTTCGGCCGCCATTAAAACCTGCATATAAAACAAAAATACCATTACATAAAACCTGCGTTTGTGGGTGACTGCATTCAGAAGCTTGGGTGTCATTGTGGAGCATTTGTGGAGGAATAATATGTGCAGATGGGAGGGATTCCATGGCAGAACTAGGCGGAACAACCAAGTTTTTGAATATTGGTGCAGAAACATAAAAGGTGGTTTCGTGCGAAACCAGCGGAGGTATTCGCGCGAGAGATGGGCGGTTAGTGGTTTTGCGCAAGGGGAACATGATACACGTTGGAGGTTGCTACATGTCCATTAAAAACCACCGTTTTCGTGTGCAAATAGCGCGATTGGGAGGTTTGACGAGGATGGGTGCACAACGATGTGATGACCGTTGGATTTGGGGTTGTAGATCCAACGATGGATAGGGCGTGTGGAGAGGGAAAGGTGCATCGGAGGATGAGCGGTGGGGCCTGGATGACATAGGCTAATGTGTCGGTAGCGGAAAGATTTATGGGTGGGGTTGGAAACATGGGGTTTGTGATGACCATTGGATCGAAAGCGATGAACGGTTGAGATCGCCCCAAGGAAGAAATGGGCAAGGGAAAAGGTTGAGAGGGCCGACGGTGAGTAGGGGTACCACAACTATCAGATCTGGAGGATCGACAGTTGGAATTTGCGTCGAGGGGAAAGAAAAGGGCACAGGGAAAAAACAACAGATGGGACTTAAGTAAATGGCGGGGACGCGGTCCCATGGGGAGTGAATGAGACCAAGGTCGGGAAAATGAGGGCTTGGGGAATAGCAAATGGTCGTGCCCCCTTGGTAGTATGAGCAGAAGGGGTGAGGGATCAAGCTAAAAAGGGCTTAAGGCCTGCTTTGATAAAAGGTTGGAAAATAAGGCTAAAAAGAGGGTTTTTAAAGCCTTTTTAGTGTTCCGATAGGTTTGTTAAGAGGGTTTTAAACCATACGAAGAAGTTTTATAAGGTTAAACGGGGTTTTTTATGAGAAATGGGGAAAAATAAAGGGAAAGGGGCCTTTTTAGAAGATAAGGAAGTGTTGTTAGGATAGGTGAGATAATGAGTGAAATGGAGGGATTTGGAGGAAATTTGTGAATATGGAATGATGTAGAAGAGGCTTGATAACAGTTTTCTTTGGGTATCAGCAGGACTTCTTTAAAGGATTTTTTGGGTGTAGACAATAGTGAAATGGATCTTCTGGATAAGGAATACAACAAGGCTTCAAGAACTCACAGATTTGCTTGAAATTTTTTTCTTGAAGGCTAAAAGACCTGTTTTAGCCATAATTTTAATATATCAAAATTATGGATGGCTAACAGTGGCTCCACTTAGGGATGGCAGCTCCTTGGAGGTGTCAAGAACATCAGAGATTTATCTCTGGAATGTAGATCAATTTCCTACACTTTGACAATCTTCTTTCTTCTTTGATCATGCTTATTGAAAAGATGATTAGCATTTACATAATAACAAATCAATTTGTTCTTAGACAACTACCTACACAACCTTCTTTCCTAACATTTTTTCTTCATAAGGTGCACTTGGACTTGCAAACCTTTTGACATCAAGATTTTATTCTTTTATTGAAAGCAAGAAACTAATCTAAATCTACCCTTATAACTTCCATGAGTTGAGTTTAAACAAGTGAACTCATTAGCTTCTCTACCTAACTACTATCTATTAGGATTAAGCTGTCTGACAGATCTTATTCTCCATATTCTAAGATAGAAATTTAAATACAGACAAACCAGGATTAAACTATCCGATTTGCTGTAAGACTATGGCATAAAAAAAAGCTGCACATAGACTGAAATTTACAGAAAATTGAAACAAAATTGTGAAGGTTTAAGATCTGAAAATTAAGAGCATCCTTCATTCTTTCTTTAGCTCTGGTTTTGATCTTTTTAGAGATGTCTTCTTTCTTTTTTCTTGGTTCAAATTTTGAGCTTTTTAGAACCATTTTCTTTCTATCCTAATCTATTCTACTGATAAGCCAATATTACACTGTTTGGCAAATATTCTTCACTAACCTATCAACAGTAAGTCGAAATCTATCTAGTCATGATTAGGCTATATGACTAAATAGCAGTGCTCTTTCAAGTAGTGGCATTTAGGCTTGCACACTTTCATATTTTCTTTTCTTTTTTGGTATGGGGCTGTACCTTTCTTCTTTTTCTAATCTACCCTCTTTTTCTTTTCTATTGTTTTTATTTTTTTTTCAAATTTTCTTTCAAAGAAAAAAACCAAAAACTAACTAAATGCTCACAGGATAAGCTTTATTGACATTTCTACCTACCCTAATATAACTTTGAAATATTTACATGTTTAGTTGACAAATTATCTTTTCCAATACATCCAGTCAATCAGATGGTTCCATGACTGGTCTTCATGCACCTCTTTGAGCATGCCGGACAGACAAAGCCACTCCCATCTCACTTGTTCTTTAGCAGCAGTGCTAAAATTTTTTTTTGCATTTGGTGATACATTGCTCCTAACAATCTCTATCCCTTCTTCAAATTTCTTCAACAAATGAGTGAAGGGGTCTTGAAATAATACCTGGTTAGGAGTATTTGACAAGTAAGTTTCAACCAGGGTTATTTTTTCTTCCACTGGATCAAGAAAAAAATTCTTTTGAGGAAGAAAACCTTCCTCATCTTTATTGTGATCTGAACTGGAGGACTCATCATATTTGGCAGTGTTTTCCTCTTGTAGTCCCGGGGTATTTTGATTTAGTGGACTGAGCTCGGTGAAGATGTCATTATATTCTTGAGTAGGGGTCTCTTTGATTTCCTTAATCCTTTCAGGAGAAGGTTCTTTAATTTCAACCAGCTCAAGAAGTTCTTCATTGTTTTCCTCCTCAAACTTTGAGCTAAAATACTGCTGATTCCCAATCACATGAAAACTGTTACTGGTGAGTTGTAATGAAGCAGAGAAAATATTTAGAGATTCTTCGCCCTCTTCTGCATTTTTAAAGCTTTCTTCATTAGTATCGTAAATAGCCTTCTTTGGCTCATTACTTTCTCAGAGTTGGTGGAACTGATCTTCTTCCCACAAAGCTACTAATGACGGTCCTGCAAGATCAACTTCTGTTTGGAGAACATCATCATCAGACAGATCAAAATTAGAAAAATCATTAATGTAAGTAATGTCACCAATCAAACATACTGGATTATCAACAGGTCTTTATTTATTCTGATCTACAAGGGAACTTTCTAAATTTTTACAACAAATTTCATTAGGTGAATGGGCAAGAGTGTTTGTTTTGCAAAAAAATTTAGAGGTTGGTTGTTTATTGATAATCTGATCAATTTCTTCTTCTGTCAAAGGAGGAGATGTTTTTGTGTTTCTTTGAGCAGAAGTACAACAGTTCTCTTTCTCTTGTGAAGACTGAATTTGAGGCTAGATGTCTTCTTGAGCCTCACTTAGAAGGGATGATGAATCATTATTTATGCTTGCAGGGATATCTTGAGGAATGTAATTTATTCCTTGATTGATTTATTCCTCAACTAATTCATCTAGGTTCTTGTGATAATTAGGATGCATACGAAATTCTTGAATGGCTGTTAATATATCTTTAGGATGCATATTAACCAAATCCTCATCAATATCTAACAGGTATTGTATGATGTTCTGAGATTGATCACAAAAATTTGCAATCCATGATAAAGATGAAGAGTTATCTCTATATTTTTCATAAAATACTTGGTGCATGTCTCTTAAAGAAAACAAGCTCTTAGGTTCTAACCATTCATACCAATCCCTTGCCTTTCCTTCTAATTTTAACATGAACATTTTCGTAAGGCAGTCTTCATGCCATTCAGTCTTTATCTTCCATACATGTATATGAAATTTGATGAGATGTAACAATGGGTCAACAAACTTTTCCTATTGAAAAACAGAAAGGTTATCATCCCAAAACACCTGGGGCATCTTATGTGGGAACCTAGGGATATGATCTCTAATCATTGGGGCATATCTTCATTGTATCCTTGGAATCATGTTTGTAAATCAGAAAAGAGTTCACTGTGTCTATTCAACCAGTTCAGAGTCTTCTACTAGTGGATTCATTTGGTCTTTTGGGAGTTGTGGAGTTGCCAGGTGGATGATTTCAAATGTTTTAAGATGAGTTTCTGTCCACCATCAACAATTGAATACCAATCTAAGGATGTTGTGGGTCTTTTGAGCTCTTAAGGATGTCTAAGATGTAATTCACTCAGAATTCCCTAGTGGAGTCGCCATTATGTTGGGGTCCTGTGATTTGGCAGATTGGCATACCAAATGAAAAGGCAACATCAAAACCACTTTGGAATCCTAGGATATAGCCCTCCTGGATTTAGAGAGGGATATCTCTATGTGTGTTTTATAATGATATGCTTATAGGCTCATGAGATGATATTAGGCTAGTTATGAAGCACAAGGGATTTGTTTGTTTTTATTGGTTGGGGATCATTAACTGAGAAGGTCATGTGAAGTGTGAAGGAGGGAACAAATTGAAGGATATTTCAGCATGGGAAGATAGGTCAAGAATATGTGTCAAGCCATTGGGCTATGGAGTCATAAAAGGGTTTACTTGCGCAACAACTATTCAAGGGTTTCCATAGGGCAAGTCATATATATCGAAAGATCTCTTTAAGTTGAGTTTGTGGTATGAAACATTAAGAGGTGTGGTGAAAGAAGCAAAGCTAATAACCAATTAAGAATCTATTAACTTCACTACACAAAGAAAAGCCTTTCAAAGTGACTGATTTGGGCGCAAGCCAAAGGACAGGGAAAACCATAGACTTCTCTGGGAAAAATCCTACTAAACTTCTAAGACAACAATCCAGTAATACTCTTGACTACCTTTAGAAAGTAAAAAACATTAAGATAAACATAAAAACTAGCCTAAGATTAAGTAAGGACTTTGAAACTGTCCTGCTTTTGGCATACTCTTAAGGGAAAACATTTAAGAAAATAAAGGGCAGCCTAAGATCATGTAAGGACTTTGAACCTATCCTACTTTTGGCATGCACTTAGGGAAATCCTCAAAACATATGTTTAAGACTAAACAAGGGACAGGGCTAACCATAAAATTCCTTGATTAGGACTCTACTTAGCATGCAGTGAAAATATCATTCAAGAACAACATCTCAAGTTCTACTCAGCAAGACATGGGCTCACCAACATTCCTTGACTGGTTATACTCTATTGAAATCATTCCAAAGCAACAATTAGAAGAAAACATAGAGATAAAACTTATCAGGTAGAAATAGGGTACTTTGCAGTAAATCCTACTTTAAATTTGATGTTCTTTATCAGAGAATATGAACAAAGTGAAAAACATAAGAAGCAACAGTGACAATAAGGAAAAACATCACCAATGATTTACATCAGGATCCAGTGAATCTGCTTGTCTATTTGATGTCCAAGACCACTTACATACTCGAGTCCAATGGCTTTCTATAGTCCAATACTTCTCTTCCCAGCCTACTATATTACAATTACTTAGAAACTCTTACTCAATAACAGTTCGATAATTAACAATTTTCCAACCCTTTACAATGAAACTTCAAAGAGTATTTATAGGTGAATGAGGAGGAGTAGTGGAAGAGATGATCTTATTGATCAATTAAGACAGAGGAGAAGTGCATCGAATGCTTCACTCTACTCAATAAACATTGCATTAACTGTTTAGACTATTCAGTAGTTTTTGTTGACTTTGAGGCATATCTGGTAGGCTGGTAATAACTTTGAAGTGTGTGCTTTTGGAGATATCTTCTAACTGCAGTAACTTTGTCTTGGCTTCTGGGACAAGTTAGGTGAAACATTTAGCTTTAAGGCCACCCATGCCTTTATAATAACTGTCGTGACCGTTTAAAGAGGTTATGTCATCAGGATGGTTGTCCAGGTGTCTTTGAAAGGTAAATTAGACTACAAGTGTACTTTTGCTTTCTAGAGGAGTAATTGCTTCAGTGATGTGTCATTCAAAGCATTCCTTTGGGTGATCTGTCTTGATTGGTCACTTTGATCATGAATTAGGCCTTCTTTATCATCTTTCTGCTTTGGTCCTTTGCTGACTGTATTTTTAACTTTTGTTCTCATTCTATTTCTTTTTCCTTAATCAATTTTTAACCTTTATCCTTTCACTGTGATTAGGTCTTTAATCCTTTGTTTCTTCACCTTTTCATTAATCTTCCCTATCTTTGTGTTTGTAGGGGTTTCTTGCTGCGCTGGAGGGTTTTATGAATCAACCAATGTTCATGAGGAATTGGTCAAACACACAAAAGTCATGGTAAAATCCCCTTTTGCATTTTTCACTCACAGGATCATCATCCTGAGGTTTTGTGCCACTTAGTTTGGCTGTGGGGTGGCCTTTAGCTTCGGCCGCCATTAAAACCTGCATATAAAACAAAAATTCCATTACATAAAACCTGCATTTTTGGGTGACTGCATTCAGAAGCTTGGGTGTCGTTGTGGAGCGTTTGCGGAGGAAGAATATGCGCAGATGGGAGGGATTCCATGGCAGAACTAGGCAGAACAACCAAGTTTTTGAATATCGGTGCAGAAACATAAAAGGTGTTTTTGTGCAAAACCAGTAGTGGTATTCATGTGAGAGATGGGCGGTTAGTGATTTTGCGTAGGGGGAACGAAATACGTGTTGAACGCTACCACATGTGCATTAAAAACCATCGTTTTCGTGTGCAGATAGCGTGATCGGGAGGTTTGGCGAGGATGGGCGTGAAACGATGTGATGACCATTGGATCTGGGGTTGTAGATCCAATGATGGATAGGGTGCGCGAAGAGGGAAAGGTGCATGGGAGGACAAGCGGTGGGGACCAGATGATGTAGGCTAATGTGTCGGTAGCAGAAAGATTTATGGGCGGGGTTGGAAACATGGGGTTTGTGATGACTTTTGGATCGAAATCGATCAACAGTTGAGATCGCCCCAAGGAAGAAACGGGCGAGGGAAAAGTTTGAGAGGGCCGACAGTGACCACGGGTGCCACAACCGTCAGATCTAGAGGATCGACGGTTGGAATTTGCATCGGGGGGAAAGCAAAGGGCATAGGGAAAATACAGCGGATGGGACTTAAGTAAATGGCGGGGATGCGGTATTGTGGGGAGTGAATGAGACCAGGGTCGGGAAAATGAGGGCTTGGGGAATAGCGAATGGTCGCGCCCCCTTGGTCGTATGAGTAGAAGGGGCGAGGGATCAAGCCAAAAAGGGCTTAAGGCCTGCTTTGATAAAAGGTCAGAAAATAAGGCTAAAAAGAGGGTTTTTTAAGCCGTTTTAGTGTTCCGATAGGTTTGTTAAGAGGGTTTTAAACCATATAAAGAAGTTTTATAAGGTTAAACAGGGTTTTTTAGGAGAAATGGGGAAAAATAAAGGGAAAAGGGGCCTTTTTAGAAGATAAGGAAGTGTTGTTAGGATAGGTGAGATAATGAGTGAAATGGAGGGATTTGGAGGAAATTTGTGAAGATGGATTGATGTAGAAGAGGCTTGATAACAATTTTCTTTAGATATCAGTAGGACTTCTTTGAAGGATTTTTTGGGTGTAGACAACAGTGAAATGGATCTTCTGGATATGGAATACATCAAGGCTTCAAGAACTCATAGATTTGCTTGAAATTTGTTTCTTGAAGGCTAAAAGACCTTTTTTAGCCATCATTTGAATATATCGAAATTATGGATGGCCAACAGTCTCAAACCTGTGGTCAAGGAGATGTTTCGTGAATACGATATCTCAAAGGTTCATGTTACCTTACCCGATTCAGCTAAGAAGCTCAAATCGTTTCACACGAACCACCCTTGTGCTTTGTGTGATCTTAATGGCTACTATTCCCATCATTGTCCCTGTCTTGACGACTTTTGCGACACCCTTGAGGTTGTTCACCAAATATAGGCCACTCGCAGTGGATATCTTACTCCTCTACTTATGAGTTCTACTTCAGCCGAACCAGAGGACATGTCTGCACCCATTGTGATACTTCCCCCAAATGTGGAGATGAAGGAACCTTCATCCACTACCCTCTATCTATTTTCATCCATGAGATCCATGGTGGAAGACCCCTTCGGGGCATCCCCTTCTGTCTCGACTGAACCTCCTTCAGTGATCAACCTGGGCTCATCATCGGTAGATGTTTCATCTACTAGCTATTCGTCTACCCTCTGTAGTGATGTGTATGTTAACAATATCTCTCATGACGAAGAGTTAGGTAGCCTTGCCGCGTCATGTGGTCTTTCTTCTTCCAATCCTCCCATCTTTCATTCTGATGAAGACATTATGGAAGCAATGACCACCCCATACTTTCCTTTGGATGAAATCCACCACCATGCATACTTCCTTCCACAACAGTCCCTCGACCAGTATGCTGTGGAGTCTAAATACTTGATGCAGGAGCATCCAACTGAAGAGCCACAGCCAGGAGCTGGCTACTTTCTACTGGGAAAACTTTGAATTTTTATTTAGTTTTATTTTATATTTTTGTTTTTTTTTTAAATTCAAAAGTAGGTTAACACAACTATTGTAACTTTCAAATTAAAGGAATATTTAGGTTAAATTAGTTAAGGAGCAAGAATTAGTTCTAACATACAGTTGGAAACTGAATGGCAGTTTCTCAATTACATGGGGGATTCGGGAAAGGTATAAACATACCCAAAACCCACCAAAAGAGGGTACGTGCATCCGTAGAGAGAAGTGTATTAGGAGATTCAATCTGTGTGTTGAAAAAAAAAAAATACCATTGAATTTCTCATTTAAGGAACAATTATTTTTTCTACATTTTGAGTTTAATTGAGTATTGAAATGTGCTGAATTTTTTTTCTCCTGTGTCAAGTAAAAGGAATTGTAGAACCCAGAAACATTCCAGTAGGACAAAGCCATACACTGGAAACAAATAAATACAAGTATATCTAAAAGGCATTTGATAACAGATTTTATTTCTATTGATACATTTTTCTTTTACCCAAAAAGTCTACAAATGGAATTCATAATTGAACAAGATTACAGTTCACAATTCTACAAATGAAATTCACAAAACAAATAATAGCAGTAGATGAAGGACTACAAGAGGAAATTATAATTCTATCAGCACGTTTGGCATTAGTGGAAGCAAGAAGGCATAGGGATCTTGAAGGTGGAGATGACAGTGAGGGTGAAACAATGGCGCTAACAGTTGGGTCAGAGGACAAGACACCAAAAATCAAATTGTTGAAATCAGTTTTGATGGCTAGAAGCAAGCCAAGACCATAACTCTCTAATTATGATGGTAGTTTATCCATGGAAGTATTACTGGACTAGATAAGAGAGTTAGACAAATACTTCGAGTATGAGGAAGTTAGTGAGGATAGAAAAATCAAGTTTTTTCTCACCAAGTTGAAAGGACATGCAACACTCTGGTGGGACAGTGTGCAGGCAGAAAGGAGGAGATTGAAAAAGCCCTTTATCAAGAGATGGGACAGGATGATTGCAAAGATGAAAAACAAGTTCTTGCCTAAAGATTACCAAATTTCTCTTTATAGACAAGTGCAGAATCTGAGACAGAGAATGATGACTGTAAGGAGTACACAAAAGTGTTCTATAAAGTGAACTTGAGGGCTGGGTATGTTGAAGATACCCCTGAGAAGACAACAATATTTGTGAATGGTCTATGGATGGAAATATTAGAAGAGATTAGTATTATTTCCTCTAAAACTATAGAGGAGGCATATCAATGTGATTTGAAGGCGGAAAAAAAGATTACCAGGAAGAAAAATTCAAAGAGAGGACGTGGTTCCGACAGAGGAAGGGGAAAGTCCTTTGGAAGAGGTAAAAATCCCAGCAGTAGTGAAGAAGGCATCAATTCAAAGACTTCGGGACAGACTGAGATAGAAAGTAGCACCAGAGGTGGAAGGCCATACCAACATGGAAGAGGTAATGGCAAAGGCAGAGGAAATGCCTACCAGTGTCACAAGTGGGGACACATGTCTTTTGAATGTCCTGAAGGTGAGCAGGATGGATAGCGGGGATAATATGTTGCTCAACCCAACGTAGCAGAGGCACCGCCATAGGAGGTGGAGAATGTGCCTGAAACAGGGGAGGCCTTAGTGTTGAACAAGGTTTTACTAAAACCAACTAAGGAAGTGTCTGACATAATGCAACGAAAAGCATTGTTCCAGACAGTATGCAAGTCGCATGGGAAATGCTGCAAACTAATTATAGATAACGGGAGTACTGATAACCTGGTAGCCACTGAGATGGTGGAAAAATTGTGCTTGAAGAAGCTAAATCACCCAACTCCATGCAAGGTGTCTTGGCTGCAAAAGGGGCACCAACTGCTAGTTGATGAGTAGTGTGAGGTGGAGTTTCATTTTGGCAAGTACAAGGACAGGGTGACTTGTGATGTCATGCCTATGGACGTGTGCAATATTCTGCTAGGCAGACCATGGCAATATGACAGGAAATGTTGCAGAAACCAGCGGAACAAAAGCACCATTGATAGGCAGAAAGGAGTTTCTGAGAGAGATTGATAAAAATGAAGTAAACTGTGCAGTTGTACGGAGACCAAGGGTATTATTACTGCATACTAAAATTACCGATTGGCCTGTGGAGATACAAGAAATGTTACAGGAATTCAGTGACGTAGTGGTAGATGACCTACCAGATAAGTTGCCACCAGACCTGAGCATTAATCACCATATTGACTTCATACTAGGGGCCAGTTTTCCAAATAAAGATGCTTACCAGATGAGTCCAAAGGATAATGAGGAGATTAGAAAACAAGTACAAGAGTTGTTGGACAAAGGGTTAATTCAGGAAAGTTTGAGCCCTCGTGTTGTTTTGACTGTTTTAGCTCCCAAGAAAGGAGGTGAATGGTGGATGTGCACCGATTCCAGGGTGATAAATAATTTCACCATCAGGTATAGGTTTCCTTTACCTCGGATGGATGATATGATGAATTTTCTGAGTGGAGTAGCATACTTTTCAAAAATAGATCTGAAAAGCGGTTATCACCATACCTGGATTAGAGAAGGTGGCGAGTGGAAGATGACGTTCAAGACTAATGAAGGCCTGTATGAATGGTTGGTCATGCCATTTGGATTGAGAAATTCTCCCAGCATGTTCATGAGTTTGAAAAATGAGATGTTAAAAGAATTCACTGGAAAATTTGTGATTGTATATCTGGATGGTATACTCATTTTCAGCAAGACCAAGGAGGAACATTTTTGGCATGTCAGGTATGTGCTGGAAAAATTGCAGCAAAATAAATTGCTGATAAATATTAAAAATGTTCTTTTCTTAAGAAATAATTGATTTATTTAGGATTTGTAATCTCTGAGAATGAATTGAAGATGGACCCAGAGAAGATTGTAGCCATAGTAACTTGGCCATCTCCCAAAAGCTTGTTTGAGGTACGAAGCTTTCATGGACTAGCAAGTTTTTATCAGAAGTTTATTAAGAATTTCAATGGTATTTGTGCATCTATGGTAGATACCATTAAGAAGGAAAATCAACCTATTCATTGGACATAATCAGCTAAAAGGAGTTTTCAACTTTTGAAGGAGAAGATCACTGAAAAGTTAGTCCTAAAACTACCAGACTTCAACAAAATTTTCCAATTTCATTGTGATACCAATGGGACAGACATTGATGCAATTCTCAGCCAATAAGATAAGCCAATAGCATACTTCAGCGATAAGTTAAATGATATCAGGAAAAATTATACATCAATTGACAAGGAGTTTTATTCAGTCGTCCAAGCGTTGAAGCATTGGAGACATTATTTGCTGGCTAATGAATTTGTCTTGTTTTCAAACAATTCTGCATTACAATATAATATGCAGCAACACATGTTGAACCATTAGAATGTGAAGTGGATGGAGTATTTACAGAGCTTTGCATTTGTTTTAAAGCACATTAGCGGTCATGCCAACAAGGTGGTGGATGCGTAAAGCAGGAGAAGTTTATTATTGTAGGAAAGCACAGTACAATTGTTGGGATTTGAGCATCTTAAGGACTTATATGAGATGGATGCAGACTTTAAGGAAGCTTATGAAGCTTTCCAAAATCCATTGTCGAGAGACAATAACCCATGGTTGGACTATAACATGCAGGAGGGGTTGTTGTTCAAGGGAGGACAATCATGTGCTCCGGAGTGTTCCATGCGGGAGAACCTAATTCAGGAAAAACATAGTGGAGGTTTGGCCAGAAACTTTGGCATAGATAAGACTTTGGATCAGCTGAGCCATTTATATTTTTGGCCGAGAATGAGAAGATATGTGCAGAGGTTTTTCACTAGGTGCATGTTTTTTCAACATGCAAAGGGACGCAGCCAGAATGCAAGATTGTATACACCTTTACCCATTCCAAGCAGACCTTGGGACTGAGTCAGTTTGGACTTTGTCTTAGGTCTACCTAGGACACATCGGGGTTACGATTCCATCATGGTGGTAGTGCATCATTTCACCAAGATGGCACATTTCATTCCATGCAGGAAGAAAAGTGATGACAAACATGTAGCACACTTTTTCTTTTCAGAGATAGTCAGATTACATGTCTTGCCGAAATCCATCATCTCAAATAGGGATGTGAAGTTCACAGACCATTTCTGGCAAACATTGTGGATGAAGTTAGACACAAAACTAAACTTCAGTTCGGCTTATCACCCATAGTCCAATGGGAAAACTGAGGTTGTCAACAGGAGTTTGGGAAATCTGCTAAGGAGTCTGGTTCATGAAAATTCCAGGTAGTGGGATCATGTACTTGCACAGGTGGAGTTTTCCTACAATGACTCACCCAACAGAAGCACGAGAAAGAGCCCTTTCCAAATCTTATATGGAATGCACCCACGTGGAATATTTGAATTGCGGGATTTGGGACAGTTGGAGCGTAGGAGTGCTGATGGGGAATATTTCGCAAATGCAATCAACGATTTTCATGAGTAGGTCAAACAAAAGCTACAAGACATTAGTCAAAAATACAAGCAGAAATCAAATCTGAAAATATGGGAGGTACAGTTCGAGGTAGGAGACTTGGTACTAGCACACTTACCCAAATAGAGGTTTCCTAAAGGGGAGTACAACAAATTGAAGATGAAAAAATTTGGGCTTTGCAGAATCCTTCGGAAATTTTTCTACAAATGTTGATGAGTTGTAATTACCTCCAGGTGTAGAAATCTCACCCATTTTTAATGTGGCAAAATTGTACCCATATGTTGTTTTTGATACCCAGGATGAGGAAGAACCTTGGAATAAACAGATGCCTTTGGCACAACCTTTGGAGATTGAACAGGTTTTGGACACGCAAGTAGCCAGGAAAACACAGAAAAAAAATACTTGCAGTATCTGGTAAAGTGGAAGAACCGTCCTATTGAGGACTGTTCTTGGTTGGATGTTGCACATATTCAAAGCATCAGGTACTCTATTGAAGAGCTCATGGACAGGAGCCATGAGTTTAATTTACCATGTGAGCCTTATGCAGGAGCATCCAACTGAAGAGCCACAACTAGGAGTTGGCTACTAGCTGTTGGACAGAAATTGAATTTTTATTTAGTTTTATTTTATATTTTAGTTTTGTTTTAAAAAGTCAAAATTAGGTTAACACAACTATTGTAACTTTCAAATTAAAAGAATAGTTAGGGTAAGTTAGTTAAGGAGCAAGAATTAGTTCTAATAAACCATTGGAAACCGAATGGTAGTTTCTCAATTACATGAGGGATTCAGGAAATGTATAAACATACCCAAAACCAACCAAAAGAGGGTCTTCCATCCGTAGAGAGAAGAAGTGTATTAGGAAAGTGAATCTGTGTGTTGAACAAAAAAATAAAATACCATTGAATTTCTCAGTTTAGGAACAGTTATTTTTTCTACATTTTGAGTTTAACTGGGTATTGAAATGTGTAGAAGTTTTTTTCTCTTGTGTCAAGTAAAAGGAATTGCAGAACCCAGAAACATTCAAGCAGGACAAAGCCATACACTGGAAACAAAGAAATACAGGTATATCTAAAAGGCATTTGATAACAAATTTTATTTATGTTTATACATTTTTCTTTTACCCAAAAAGTTTGCAAATGGAATTCATAATTGAACAAGCTTACCGTTCACAAGTATGCAAATGAAATTCACAAAACAAATAATAACATTGTAATAACATACATCTACTAAAGACCGTCCCAAAGATGGAACTTGTAAGGGTTTAAAAAATAAATTTATACAACAGTTAGGGTTTATACCCTGCTCAAAACTGATGTGTATCCACAGCAAGACAACGATACCAATCAAGAGTTATAGAGTAGACAGTGAAAAAGAAGTTGGAGATTACATTCCACAACAACCATAAAATTTTGAAAACCCTGTAAGGGTTTGTGAATTCCTAGCTAATTAAAGACAGAATACGGGTGTATGCTGGAAGGGTCCTACCTTGTTACACAAGGGAGGTTTTGGACTGCGACGACAGCTGCAACAACATCAAACTAACACTTGTAGCCACAAGCAAACACACAGAAAAATTCAGAAGGCAACACGTGAGCAAGATAGAAAAGGTTGAAAAAAAGAATTGAGAACAAACCTTGTGAAAATGGCTTACCTGAAGTGACAAGGACCAACAGAGAGACAAAACAACCGCAAAAGGGAAGTACCATTTCCACAAACCACCGCAGACAACACCTGCTAACCAAGGCACCAACTGATTAGCAATGTAACGATAAAAGTTATGAATAGAAATTAGAACAAAAACTCACCTTGTGTTGCAGAGGTCGAGCCACCTCAGAGACGATGCGAACACCTATTGGTTACACAGTGAACAATATCAAGACCACGAAAGGAATTTTTGCAGACCACTGATGAGAAACGAAAAGGAAGAATAGATGGAAACAAAACCCCAACATTACAAAAAAAGTCGACGCACACATTTGATGACTAAATCAGTTTGCAAGCGGCCATAGCAAGGTCGAAAACCCACTTCATAATCTCAGAAGTTGTGCAGGTTTGCAGGTGGCCATAGCAGGATCAAAAACCCAATTCATAATCTCAGCGGATTGTGCAGGTTTGCAGGTGGTGGCAATCATAGTCACCAATTGGTTCAAATGTTGATATTTTCCCAATATCTAGCTACCTTGTATATTATTATTGCTTTATTAAAATCCTCCCAAATAATTATTTAAAAGTAAAAGTGAGTTCAAATTTGTTTTATATTTATAACGTTCATTTTCAATCCAGTTCATCACATTGAAAGTTTAGATATATTGCTCATTTTCAAAATACATTAAGCTAATGGGTTTAACCATGTTAATGAGAACTTTTGTAATATATTTTAACATGATTTACAAAATCTCTAAATTTACATAAACATTAACTATACACAATTTTCCTAAATAATTGATTAGTTTTACAATGCGAACATAATTCAAATTATTTATTCTTTAATACTTAAATAATGGGAATAAATATATGTAAAATGCAGTTTGAAAACCATTATAAAAAAACAAACAAACAAATCAAAAACGAGTTATAAAAAATTATTTCAGTCTAACCTGTGGAATTGATACCTTGACAGGAGGAAGAAGCACCACTAACAGAAATTTTATATCAACAAAATACTTAAATAATGGGAATAAACATATATAAAATGCAGTTTGAAAACCATTATAAAAACAAACAAACAAAACAAAGACAGGTCATAAAAAATTATTTCACTCTGACCTGTGAAATCGATACCTTGCCAGGAAGAAGCACCACTCCGAGTACCAGGGAGCCTTCCACCTGTACATCCAGATAGACATCCTGCGAGTAACAGCCATAAATAATTATTACATTAGAAACTGAAGAAATGCTTAAGGTAATAAAAAAATATTATCTGGGAATTCTACATCGTCTCAATGCAGCAATGCTAAGCATCAACATCACAGTATTGTTTTAAGTGATACCTAATTCAATTTTTGCAATTAACAGGTCAAATCATAAATCTCCAGCACACAAAAGTTGTGAATGTTTCAGAATCTGTATTCTTGTCCACATCCATTGCCCAAATGCCGAAGCAAATTCGGGCAGAGGCCAGATTTGAATATTTCTTCAATGGGAATATCGTGAAATTCCTGGGCCCACTTAATTAATTTTTTTATGTTCCCAAAGCCACCGTCTTCGGTTCATCTCTTAACCTCTAGTTTACTGCTATTTCTCAATCTTCAACTTGGTATCTGCATTTTTTTTTCAACATTTTTTTGACTCAGGTTTCTCTTTAATTGCTTCTCTTTTACATTCTGCAGTGTGGTGACTGCTCTTTTGTACCTCAAAACTCTAAAGAGGGCCAAGTAACCTCAACCTACAATGCCATTAAAAATTCCGCATAAGAACTCCCAACACATTTTGATGTTGAAGCCCACCAATCTTCTGATTTTGCAAGGCCACTGATCTTTCCATACTGCTGCTCTTTCAGGAAACCTTACTAAGTGGCAAGGATTAATTTTTCCTGACCCAGTTTTCAATTCACCTCGATTGGGTTTTACCCCTAACGCTTTCTGTTCTTCAGAGTCATCACTATCCACCGGAAAATCACGATCTGCTTTTGTCAAATTCTTGACCGAAAACGTCTTACCCAAGTGCTTCTCTTCATCTGAATCATCATTCAAATCTGATACAAAAGTTAAATGCTTAGATTCATCATCGTTTGTTTCTCTGGGGCTGGCCAATCGAAGGCTGTGAGATGATTGTTTCACTTTGGCCTCAGGCAACACCCCTACAATCCTTGGCTTTTTGGTGGCTGAAGAGCATAGACTGTCATTTGAAGGCCTCTTTTTGGAATTTAATATCCTGCGTTTTTTTGTGGTAGAAGAGCATAGACTGTCATTTGAAGGCCTCTTTTTGGGATTTAATATCCAGGACTTTTCTGCTGCAGAGGAGCAAAGATTGTCATTTGAAGGCCTCTTTTCGGAATTTAATATCCTGCGCTTTTTTGTGACAGAAGAGCTTAGACTGTCATTTGATAGCCTCTTTTTGGAATCTAATATCCTGGACTTCTCTGCAATAGAAGAGCTTAGACTGTCATTTGTGGGCCTCTTTTCGGAATTTAATATCCTGCACTTTTTTGTGACAGAAGAGCTTAGACTGTCATTTGAAAGCCTCTTTTTGGACTTTTCTGCGATAGAAGAGCTTTGACTGTCATTTGGAGGCCTCTTTTCGGAATTTAAAATCTTGCGTTTTTTGGTGGCAGAGGAGCAAAGATTGACATTTGAAGGCCTCTTTTTAGAATTTAATATCCTGGGCTTTTTGGTGGCAGAAGAACTTAAATTGTCATCTGAAGGCCTCTTTTTAGAATTGAATATCCTGGGCTTTTTGGCGGTTGAAGAGCTTAGACTGTCATTTGAGGGCCTCTTGTTGGAACTTAATATCCTCGGCTTTTTTGTGGCCAAAGTGCTGAGATTGTCATTTGAAGCCCTCTTTTTCGAATTTATTATTTTGGGCATTTTTGTGGCAGAGGAGCTTAAAGTGACATCTGAAGGCCTCTTTTTGGAATTCGTCCCAATTTTTACCTCTGAAGCTTTCTGCTCTTCAGAGTCATTAGTATTCACTGGAAAAGCTCGATCTTCACTGAGTGGTTTTGTCAAATTCACTGAGGGAACTAACTTTTTATGCACAGAATCTCTTGAAGCAGAAGCAGTTGAGGCAACCCTCTGAGATATAACAGATGATGATGATGGCCTAGTTTGAAAAGTGTTTGATTGCATTGCTTGGAGTGATTGTACCATTTTTCGCCCACAATCAAGCAGCCAACTCTTAATTCGTTTACAAATCTGTTAATAATGAATCTGTCAAACAACTATTTCTCCACGTATGTTTCTGTAGCGTGCTACAAAAATTCAACGTTCCTATCTTCACCTTTGGCTAAATACAATTCAAAGAAACGCATGATACTTCACTTTTATATGAGTGGGTGTTTGTTTATCTAAATTTAGCCGACACCATCTCTATAATATAATATGACATCACCATGAAATCTTCATCCTTGAATCTCACCAAAAAGACAATGATGTGCATGTCACCTGTTTCCATATATCATTATAATATTGATTGATTGATTAGATGTAAAAAATTGTAAATTCGGTGAAAAAAAAAAGTTAAATAAGAGGACAATTTATTATGTCAGTCTTGGTATGCTTAAGAATTGTGTCGAGAATTTTGTGATTTTTTCTTTAATTTTTTTTATGGCAGGAGTATTTGAATCTTGTTTTTTTTTTTCATATGGTGGAAACAAATTCAATATTAACAAAAATTTGAAAGGCAATCAAAATCATGAAGCTTGACAGATTTTGGATTTCCCAAAATATTTGCCAAATTCTATCAAAATCTCGCTAGAAAATCTATTGTTTTATGAACCAATTTACTTCATTTTTTATTTTTAAACCACTGGTTAAACATGTCTATTGGAATTAAAATCTAGCTTTACTAAAATCTCGCCAAAAAAACTATTATTTTATAGACCAATTTACTTTATTTTTAAAGTATGTAGTTAAACATGTCTATTCGAATTAAAATCTAGGTGGATGGGAATCAATCGTACTCCCAAATCACTCGTTCAACCCAAAACTTAATATTTAGTATATTTGTTATTAAATAATTGCAGTTCAACCTGTAACCTTTAAGTAGTACAAGTGGAATCGTATATTTGTTATTAAATAATTAGAGTTCAACCTGTAACCTTTAAGGAGTAGTACAAGTGGAATCAGATTCGAACATTAAATACTCAATATGTAATATTAACTCAATATAAGGTGAATGGAAGGGAGGTGTGGATGAATCTAGTTCTTCCACATGAGGGCCAAAAATAACTAGTAGCCTTTTTAAGGAGTAGTACAAGTGGAATCAGATTCGAACGTTAAATACTCAATATGTAATATTAACTCAATATAAGGTGAATGGAAGGGAGGTGTGGATGAATCTAGTTCTTCCACATGAGGGCCAAAAATAACTAGTGGCCTTTCCTCCTGCTAATTAACTGTATTTGTTGAATGATTATCTTGTGAAAAAATTATAATATCATAAACTTTCTTTTTGTAAGTAGGGGCCTTGGCATGCTTGAGAGGAGGGAGGAATCATGATGTGGGGCCGAAACCCTAACCATGGTGGCAGGAGTTGTTTGCAGGAGCCTTGAACCACGATTCAAGCAACACTATGAGGGAGCAAGCAACGTGACAGCCATCCTAGGTTGTCAGAGTACGGTAGACATCTGTGTCCTTCGTAGTTGTCCACGCCGTGCCTGGGAGGAGGTGCAAATGAACGGGTAAGTAGGGTTAGGATGGCTGCCTTAACGCTCCTAAACCCTAAACCTGCTGCCCTATGGAGGTGTGAGCACGTGGTTTCGAGCTTGAAGGAGTTTTTGTGCTGTCAAAGGTTTTTGTTTGCCACTAACGTTCACAGAAAAGATGGTTAATGAATGGGATTCGGTAAATTTGGACTCGATGCCAGAAGCCCTGTTAGCTGTTTGGGGACATGAAGTGTCGACGAAGAACCTGGAGCAGTGTATTTGGGCATTCTGTGAAGCAGACCTGAAACAAAAGATCCAAGAGGCGCTTGGGGCATTTCGAACGGTGCAAAACTCTTAGAAGAAAGCTTAGACAACACTTTCAACTGTGTTGGGAAGGAAGACCGTGACCCAAGGTTTATTCAGCACCTGACAATCCCTCGGAAGGAAGGACATGTGCAAGCTTCGTCAAACTTGCAAAACCCTCTTCTTCCAGGTATTTCCTCGATCCTGTTTTTTCTGGGGGACTGGAAGACATAGTAGCACACTGTGGCATTCAAAGCACTATAGGTATTAAGGGTTTCTTGGGAGAGAGCCACAGATTTCAGGATCCGGGCAGATGAGCCCATTTGGTCGCTCCTAGTGCCCAAAAAAATCCCCATCAGTGGCAGGGAATAATTTTTCTCAAAAATCTCCTCTTCTCGCAGGGGAGTGAAGGGGTAGGTTCATGGGCGGAGGTAGGAAATGGTTTGCCTCAAAACCCTAGTGTCTTGCGGCAGACTGTGTTGGGACTTGCTAGGTTTCAACATCCTGAACCTCTAGCCAAGGAGTAGGGAAAGTGTTTAGGAACCCACAAAGGTGAGGAGTTGTAGGAGGTAGCTGGGGCTGCCATAATACAAAAAGAAGTAGGCCCTTCTGGGAGGCTACACATCAGTCTTCGGAAGGGCGACTTGGGACTTGCTAGGTTTCAACATCCTGAGCCTCTAGCCAAGGAGTAGGGAAAGTGTTTAGGAACCCACAAAGGTGAGGAGTTGTAGGAGGTAGCTGGGGCTGCCATAATACAAAAAGAAGTAGGCCCTTCTGGGAGGCTACACATCAGTCTTCGGAAGGGCGACTTGGGTCACCCGTTCTTGAAGGTCCAAATGCTAGCGAAAGGTCATTGGAGGGTGAGGAAGGAGGAAGGAGTGGGTTTGCAGGAAAAAAAAGAAAGAAGACCAGGCTTATCAAAAAGAAGGAGGAGAGTCTATGTTGTGTCTTTGGAGTGGATAATCACATTGAAAAAGTAATGGAAGCAGCAGAAACTATCCTAGTAGGCAGAGTTACAGGAAGGAAATACTCGGTCACTTACAACTTAGGCTGGGCAGTTACGGCATGGGAAGATGCCCTTGGGAGTCCTTCGGAAATCAAAACATTAGCCTGAGGTTGGTTCATGATCAAGTTTGAGAAAAAGGATCATCTAGAATGGGTAATAGAACAAAACTGGAACTTCGAGAAAAGACCTATTCTATTTAGGAAATGGACATCGTTGTTTGATGCATAGAGGGAAAAATTTGAAGAAACTCCAGTATGGGTAAAGCTTCTGGGATTACCAATCCCTTTCTGGATGGATTTGACTTTCAGATCTATTGGGAACACTCTGGGACAGTTCCTAGAAGCAGATCAGACTTTCCAATAGACTATGGACCTGAGTGCTGCAAGAATATTGTTAAATTTAAACCCAAAAGAAGGACTAGCAAAAGAAATGCGCCTCAAATATAAGGAACTAGAGTTCACTCAGACATTGGACTACGAACACATGCCCTTTCGGTTCCACAGATGTCATAAATATGGCCATCGGGCAAATAATTGTCCACTTGGACACCGAAAGAGAAGGAAACATAAAAGGATAAACCGAGGGCTAGTTAGGCCCCCGGTTACAGAAGAGTCCAGAGTATCTAAGGGGGAATTGATGGAAGGGGTCAAAGGAGCAAGCGAAAACCTGACAGAAACAACTCCTACTAAACTTATGGCTGGGAAAAACAGTCCTATAGCAATGGAGCAAGATCAGGAGCAACCTCCAACATCCTCTCCCCTCCATGAAGCTGAGGTTGTGGCATCTTTTCAGGAGGGTATGATACTAGTCTCTTCCTCCCCACATTTCTCCTCTTTATGTACTTCCGTTTTTTCTATTTCAAGGCCTGGTCCTTCCAGGGCATCTCAAATGGAATCTATGCGAATGCACGATGTTATAAATTCTTTGGACAGTATCATAACCTCCATCCCTGATATCTCCTTGGAAGCCCCTTTGTTCCAGAACATGGGTCGCCCCCTCCTCAGTCCAGTATTCCCGAAAATCCCCCTTATAATTTAAGATCTCTGATGAAGAAACCTATGAAGGATGATGTAATTGGAGGTTTGGAGTCTCTACCTATTTCGGTAGGCCCTAGAAAGATGAGGGGTAGGAAATCTAATCTCTCAAAGGCACAGGTTAGGGCCAAAATTGACATAGCATATGGGAAGCAATGTTCCCTATCTGGGGTGCTTAGAGAAGCACAGACCCCCTCCCTAGGTTATCGATGATCATCCTCTCCTTCAATTACAGGGGTTTTGCTAGTCAACCCAAAAAATAAGCACTTAGGGCTCTGATGAAGTCCTATGAGCCAGAGGACCTTATGCTATAGGATACTTTGGGGATGGGGGAGGAAGTAATTGGAGCACTGGCTAGGATGTTCCTGGGGTGGAATTTTCAGGCTCTGGATGCCCAAGGAAGGTCCGGGGATTTGGCGATCGGAATAAAATCTGGAAGGATGAAGGAAATATCCTCTTGGGGTTTCGAAAAGGCTTTAGCCATGGAGGTCTATTCAAATAATCTCTCTCACCCTCTTCTTCTTTTAAATGTTTATGGCCCTTGTATGGATAGGGTGCAGTACTGGAACAATCTCTTTGCAAAGTCTTGCATGAAAAACCCTAACCTCATTCTGGGAGGAGACCTAAATTTTTCCTTGGGGATTTCTAAATCCTGGGGCCCTTTTGCTCATGCAGATCTTCTCACTGATTTTTTCCTGAACAAGCTAGTATCCAGTCACCTGGTCGGTGCAAACCTGATTAAACCCAGGCCTACTTGGAGGAACAGAAGAATAGGTGAGGATAGGGTGGCAAAGAAGCTGGACCGTTTTCTCCTTAATGAAGAGTTGGTTGCCCGATCCTCTGTTTTTAGACATTGGGTTGGGGAAGGGGATATTTTTTACCACCTTCCCATCCTCCTAGAGCTCAAAATTCCTTATAAGAAACCGGGGGCACCATTCAAGTTCAGCTCTTCCTAGCTCAAAGATGAATATTTCAAACTTTTGTTCCATGATACCTGGAGGAAAGGAGGGTTGGATGAGTTGGGTAGCCTGAGCTCGCTATTTATGGAGAACCTCAAGAGAATGAAAAAAAATACTTTGGAGTGGGCAAAGGCCAAAAAAGTCAAGGAGGAAGAGCTGCAGAAGATAAATGAAGAACTCGATTTCCTAGAAAGCCCAAAGGGTGCGGGTTATACCTCCATTGAATCGAGGGACAGAGTAAAGAGTCTTGAAACATCAAGAAAGAAAACTCTGTTGGAAAAGGAAGAAAGTTGGCGACTCAAAAGCAGAGCCATCTACTTCACAATAGGGGATGAAAATACAAAATTTTTTCAGAACTATGCCAAAGGAAGAAAAAATATTAATACTATTTGGGGGATGCAGAAGGAGGAAGGAAGTACTGCTCGATATTTCGAGAATTTATCTCTTTTGGGAGTTAAGAATTTCAAAACCCTTTTCAAAGCCCCCACGAAGGTTTCTATAGCTGAAGTGATTAGGGTAGCTCCATTTTTTCCTAGATATATAGAAGACGAACAGAATGAGAGTATAATGGAGCCCGTATCCAAAGAGGAGGTGGAAGGGATCCTCAAGGAAATGCAGAAGGACAAGAGCCCAGGTCCTGACAGATGGATAGTGTAATTCTTTCAACACTTCTTCGAATCTTTGGGAGAGGACCTGCTAGCAGTGGTCGAAGAGTCAAGGCGCTCGGGTACCATATATCATCCTTTCAACTCCACTTTCCTTGCCCTCATTCCCAAGAAGGAGGGTCCAAAATATTTTGATTATTTCAGACCTATCTCTCTCTTACTTGCATATATAAAATTATTGCAAAGGTGATAGCAACCTGTCTAAAACCTTTCCTCTCTCGAAACATCTCTTTGGAAAACATTGACTTTCTAGATGGAAGGAAAATTCATGAGGCAGCAGGGGTGGCATAGGAAACTATTCATAGTTTGAAAAGAAGTCGGAAAAAAGGAGCCATTGTAAAAATCGATCTATCCAAGGCTTATGACAGAATCAGTTGGATGTATCTCTGTCTACTCCTGACTCATATTGGATTTAGGATTGATTTCATCAACTGGGTGATGGGGTGTATCACAACCACCAATATTTCCATCTTGATTAATGGAGTTGCTACTCCCTTCTTTCAAATTCAAAGAAGTCTCCATCAGGGATGCCCTTTATCCCCCCTCCTCTTTCTACTTGCTACAGAAGGGCCCAGTCTAATGATTCATGAAGCAAAAAGAAGGGGAGAGTTAAAAGGTATTGAGGTAACTGTCAACCTCTTCATAACCCATTTGCTCTTTGTAGATGATATTCTCCTGTTCAATAATGGAAGCATACAATATATCCAAAGGATCAAAGAGGTGCTCGACCTCTTCTTAAAGGCTACCGACTTAAGCATAAACAACCAGAAATATTCCATCACCATGGAAGGCCTATCCCGAGCCGAAGTGGATAGAATCTCAGATGTGATGCCTTTCAAATTCAAATCCCTTCATGATAGTTTAAAATATCTTGGTTTCCATCTAAAGCCAGACCCTTATCGAATACAAGATTGGCACTGGCTTGTGGAAAAAATTGAGTCAAGGATGAAGCACTGGAGTTTTAAATGGCTCTCTCGAGAAGGGAGGCTTGTGTTGATCAAATCCATTGTTATGGCCATCCCGGTGTACTGGGAAGCCCTTTCATGGGTTCCAAAAATCATCCTCTCTTCAATCAACAAACCTTGCAATAGGTTCTTATGGTCAGGGTCAAAGTCAGAACAAGTAATGCCATGGGTGGCATGGGAGAAAATAGTGCGACCAAAGGCCTGGGGAGGTTGGGGAATCAAGGAGCTCCCTTCTTTCACCCTTTCTCTGGCAACAAAAATGGACTGGAGACTCATCACTCTGGAAAATCTATGGCCATCAGTAATCAAAAGGAAATACATTGACCCGATGCCAATAATGGAATGGTTGTGCCTCCCTACTAAGAAATTGAAAAATGCTTCGATTGTCTGGAAAGCAACGCTGGCATCAATCAAGATCATCGAACAGGGATTAACTTGGCATGTTGGGGATGGTGCTCAAGTAAGGTTGGGTCGTGATCCATGGGTGGGGTGAAATGGGGGTTATTCTCTCTCCAGATAACTAATTGAGCATCTGGATCAACGAGGCTTCAACACTCTGTGCCATATTTCCTAACATGGCCAGACAACAATGTGGAGACAAGAATGGATGGCAAGAGAGGCTCTTCAAATTGAAGACAGGTGGAAAGAGGAGTGGAAGAGGTTCATCAGTGAGTTACATAGATCAAATGTCAGAATTCAGGAGAGGCCAGATGAGCTTAGGTGGGTTCACTCCCCCTCAGGTCAGTACACTCCGAAATTCGACTACAAATGGCTAATGTCACATAAAGGCTGGGAGGAGCTGGAGTGGTGGTTTAAACCTTTGTGGGAGCTAAAATTTCTGATGAAATCAAAATTGTTTTTCTGGTGCATTCTATAGAACAAAGTTCCCACCAGGGATTTCCTACAACAAAGGGGCAAGATTGGTCCTGGTTGGTGTTCCTTGTGCAAGTCTAGCCAAGAGTCTATACACCATATTTTTCTCACTTGTTCTTTTAATATTAGTCTTTGTACCTGTTGATCATGCTAGCATTCTGTTAAATTCTATTAAATCCTGACAAGAAATCCCCTTTAAAGCCCCTCTATTTGGCCTAAAAAATCGTTTTTCTGCCTATCGCTCCCCTCCTATGAACTCGAAATTGCATTAAATAGGGCCAAAAACCCACATTTGAAAATATATAAGGTTTTTCACCTTTTGGCCCTAGCCCCTCAGTCTTTTTCTCCACATAACCTGAGCGCTAGACCAAGCGCTAGACCGGGAAGTTCTTATCGTAGGCGGATATCAGACACAGTATTATCCGTCGATCTGTATAGATCGGACGACCCTCATTGATCAGCGTCACGCCTGCGGCCCAACACGTCCACTATCCGATCAAACCATAAATCAACGGTCCGCAGCTCACCCGCCTTTGTGGTCCCCACACCCAAAAAAACTGTTCAAAAACCGGTGGTATCCATCGCACCGCTTTTGGAGGGCAGGCGGTATTTTCCATTTCGGAGCGATTCCACTCAGCGTATGACACGTGGCTCCATCACTATTTCAAAACCGCCCCCCCCCCCCCCCCATCGCGCGTTATCGTTTGGCATTTGACCCAACGCGATATTCATATCAACCGTCCGATCTGGGACTCTCCATCCAACGGTCATCGCACTCCGAAGATGCACGGAAGTTAACCCAATGTATCCGTACCCTTGGCCTGCAAATTTGTCGCCCTCCGACGCATCCTCAACCGTCGATCTCCTCCTGAGATCGAACGTTCCAGATTTATTCGCATGCCTGTCGTTGACCGGTCCCACCACGTCACCATCCCACATGTTTTGTCACGTTTTCCTCCGTCTCCCCATATTTTTCATTCAAAGGTCAAAATGTTAAGTTTTCGCCTTTAATTTTCTACATTCTGCCAACCTTCACCAGAGCATTTCTCCGCCATTCTGCTGTGTTTTTCCACCATTTCTCCAAGTTTCACTGTCATCGTCATTATCCCTGTTACATCCACCTTCCCGTGCATTTTTTTTCTTGACGATTTTGTGTATTTTGCTGGGTACAAACAGTGGTAAAATGCCATGATTCACAGTCTCAATTACAATAACAGATAACACCAGAAAGGACCATTTTTCAGAGGCTGGAATTATGGAGAAAGGGTCTGGGAAGCTGTTACGACATGACCGCCATTAAAGAAGCAGGGTTAAACTCTGTCGAACCCTCCAGAGTCATTCAAAGCGCAAATTTCACAATCGGAGACATTAATATTGCAGACAGAGAGTATCAGTGAAAGGCAGAGAGTTAAAGGCGCATAATTGAAGATTTTCAAGCCTTAACCTAACCATTTGAAGGCAGAATACCAGATTGAAGACCCCGTGGATTACTCAGAGAGTCCATCCACAGAAAACAATAACCTAAAGGTTTCTTTTTAGCAGGATTTTCTTTCCAGGAAAGGACGGAGGGCCCATGTGGTTTTTATTTCTATACTGTGTTCCTGAAGAGACTTCCACCCAGTGCATTTATTTCAGAAAGCAGGCTGTAGAGTACATACAACACTACAGAGTCATCAAACAGTATGGGCGTGCACGTTTCCGCCATCCTGTCTTAATGAGGCAAATTAAATTTTCATCATCGACTTCATTTACTAAGTTTTCTTTTTCTCCTATAAAACCCCCGAAGAACAGATTATTGAGGGTTCCAGATTTTATCAGAAAATCATGCAGTAAGAGGATTTTTGTATGCATTTTGTAAAAACTCTCATGTGAATATACAGAGCCCGTTGGGTTTCAGTGAGGAGGATTTCCGTCTTTAAAGAGGATTCTGGTCTTTGGTGTCTCACAGTGTGTAACTTTCTCTTATATGTGCTAATTCAATTGCTCATTTCGTTTCATCCGCTTTCTTGTATCATGTTTCTGGAATGCGAGTGGCTCACTGATTTTTGGTATGGATTTATCCTAGTTGATACCCATGCTCAAATTAGTCAAGTGCTTTAAATATGGCTCATGCATGATATAATGTTCCACTATTCACCTCAACCATATTTATATTAGTTTCTTTGAGAGGTTATTTTTAAAACGCTATTGTCATGAATGGATTCTTAAATTGGTAAGCCCATTACATGGTGATATTATGTATCTGGATATCATCTCAATGACAACTAGTATTCTCTTAATCTTTCATACACAACAAACACCTTCTGATAATTTATTTCTGTGACATATCTTTTGAATCAGCCCTCTTTACAGTAAGCTGCCTCTGAATTGTCTGATGCTTTTATATTGGAGTTTTTCACATTGCCTCTGCAATATTCCTTTCCCTGTGTCAATTTCTGAAGGTCTTGGTCCCATTCAAATTAATATTTCTTGTTTTCAGGAGATAGCATGAGAGCCTCTTGTTGATAACTCTCCCTGTTATATCATATGCTCCTTGCTATATAAGATGTCCTAGGCACTGGTCTTTCACAACTCAAGGCTGTCTCTAGGAACGACAACATGACCAAAACCTTGAGGCTCCTTAAGTTTTCTCAGAAATGGGAAGGTCAAACCATCTCGGAAGAATGGCAATGATGGTGGTAGGAATCACCAAATGACAGCGTGAGGAACATCCCGCTCATTGTAGCATGGGGAACCTAGATTGCAAGAAATTGAGTCATTTTTCAAGACATCCTGTTTCCCATCAATCTACTAGTAGCGGAAGGGGTATCTATTTTTGAATTCATTCCCATCCCTACAGAATCCCAACATGTCAGAGCCATACAAGTGGAAGAAATTAGGGGAGACATCCCGTGAGCATATTTTGATGGGGCATCTGACCCACAAAACAGATGTGGAGCAGGCCTCCCCATACACTTTCCCTCTGGGAAAGTGTACAAAGCTTCGATTGGCCTTAGACCTGGTACAAATAACTTTTTAGAACTTAAATCTTTTCATCTCCTTTTGTGCTGGCTCTCCTCTTTTGAGCTGAGAGAAGCCCAGATTTTTGGTGACTCTATGAATATCATAAAATGGTTTAACGGATATCAAATATTCCTAAATGATATTTTGACTCCCTTATTAGATGAGGTTCTGGTTTTAAAATCCTATTTTAATCAAATTTCCGCTTGTCACTCTTACAAGGAATGAAACTGTGAAGCATACCTCCTATCTAAGGAGTGTGTTCAACAAGATATGGGGCTCTGGGTAGCTAAAGAGATTGAGGGAGAGCTGGTTCGAATCATGGAACAACCTCCTTTTCCCCACTAAAATCTTACATCCAGTTACTTTTACTTGTTTTTATTTCTTGTTTAGCATGGAATCTGTCCCAAACTAATGTTTTCAACGTTTATTATATATTTTTACAACAACACTGAAATTAACTTTGAAAATCCCACTATCTCTATTTCAGATTGTTTTCCTCTTAAAAAGGAGATCCAGGAGATTGGTGTGATCTTATTTTTGTCTTTTTGGATTGAAACTCAATATCTGGGAAGGTTTTTACCATCCATGTTTTGTTTTGTGGGAAGAAAACAACATCAGGTTTGTTTTCCCACCCCTGTTTAGGGCGTTTTTTCCTATTGTTAGGGAAGTCTGGGGGCTGGAAGCAGATGTTTCTTTAAATGAATATTTTGGAAGGGCTGGGAGGAATGGTCAAAAACGTTTTCCTCCTAATTAGGCACCACTCCATATTTTTTCCTTTCTTAAAGGAGAAAACATGCAATTTATCGAATGCCTTGAGCATATACTATGTAACCTTCTATATACTTAATAGAATGTTCGATTTTTTCTTTGGGAAAAAATAAGGTGAATGGAAAATTTTATTTTCATATGGATATTTTATTTAATGAAATGTTTGAGTTTTTTGATAAATATATAGTTTTGACATAATTAATAAATATATTTAAGAAGATTTAAGTTTTATATTTTTATTTTTAATGTTTTTTTTTAAAGAATGGTGAAATTGTAATAGTACTGTTAGTCAATATAAGAATATTAGTTTTTATTATTTTTTATCAATATGAGTTGATTTAAGAATACTATTATCACTTGAAATAATAAAGAATTGATTTTCACTTTTGTCAAATGTTTACAAATAATCAAATTCCTTAATTTTTAGAAAAACTCTTAGCTTATTAGAAGTATTTTTAGCTCTTACTTCAAGACTAGAAGGTTGTCTCTACCTAGATAGTATATGCAAGAATGCTAGTTTTCTGATCATCATCAAAGCTATCTCTAGTAAGGTTATGAGCTTTCTAGTAACATTTATCTATAATCTTATAGCTAATTAGAAGAATTTTTAGGTCTTACTTCAGCACTAGAAGGAAATTTCAACCTATATAATATTTGCAAAAAAAACTAGTTTTCCTTGTGATAATCATTGTGACTACCTCCAGAAATTATGTGCTTTATAGTAAAATTAATCCATAATCTCATACATGAAAATATATACTACCTCAAACTGCATTTTAATGTCTTTCCTAGGAAGTAACATCACCTAAAATATATTTTCACTAATCTATTACTATCCAATCAATTTAAAAATACTTTGTAGTATTTCTTATTAAAAAACTATTTTTTATGAGCGTGTGTGGGTGTAAAAGAACCTTCAACAAATAAGGGTACTCTCCAATATAATGTCTCGGTTAGACCTCACATTATAGGAAACCCATTTAGATTTTGGATGAATGAATGGGCATGGGATGACTATAATGGAAAATTCACTATGCAATATAGAAATAACCTTGTTTTTAATTTTATTAAAACACATATAATTACATGTATATATGTGGAAATGTTTTTTAGGCATTGTCTAAACATGCTAAGTATGTTTGTAATTTTGTTAATACAAACAAAAATATGATATAACAAATCCATTTATTTTTTTAATTACTTTTTACTTTTTGTTACTTTTTTTAGTTGAGTTGATATTATGTTTATTATTATTATTATTATGATGCTTCATTTTAGTAACACTACAACATTTTCTCAAAATTAAATATTTACACTCATTTACAATGACTACAACATCTCCCCTATAAAGGGTTGTAGAGCATCTATCTCCCCTATAAAGGGTTGTAGAGCATCTATCATCCCAATAATCCATATATAATACAAATAATGAGGGTGTGTATAACTCGAATGACTTCAATGATTCATGTAAGGAGAGAGAGATCAAGATGAAGTTGACAATATCATACAACCCTCAACAAAAATGAGTTATGGAGAGAAAGAATTAAGCTATCATTTCTTCATCCAAGAGTATGATACATGACCAAGTTTTTCTTATTTTCGTACGTGAAGAGAAACATAACATGATAGTATGTGCAAAATAGGATTCCTCATAGGATATTTGGGGACAAGACTCTAAAGGAAGTTTTCACTGGGGTGAAGCCAGAGATATTATCTATATATGAAAACTTGAGAGTTTATGTTGAAAATTTGCAAGTGAAATTATTAGGGTTTTTAGTCAATTGTGTCAATTTCATTAACATATTAACATAATTTAAAACTCATTTTTGCAGAAAATATATAAGACATCAGTGCCATAAAAATATACAAAAGACAACAAATGATGAATGAGTTCACCCCTCCTGGGATACATCTCCTGGTCCAGCTTTCAATTTTGGGTCTCTTTCATTATTCTCAAAAGTATGTGTTTCATCAAGGTACAATGCTCAAAATACTAAAACAATGTCTCTAATGGCTCCAAAATAATAAGAAACCCTAATTGGGCTCTTTCTGCACTAAAAAATGTAAAAAATTAACTAAGTTATTCTTCATAGAATTTTTTTCTGTTAATTGTCCTACAATTCGCACTTTCCTGCAAATTGTTCTACAAATTCCTCCTTTTCCGGCCACGTGGAGTGACAAATTTTCCTCGTGCCAGGTGCAAATTGTCACTTCCTTAACTTTCCAATGTCGGCTTTAAAATCAATAAAAATGTGCCACTTGTTGCATTTGGGGCCGTCAACCTGAGGAGGTTTTGAAACTTCCTGCCAATTTTCTTGACCCGGATCTTAAACCATAGTTCCAGACTAGTTTTTGGTTAGCTCCCACCAGTGGTAAGGCTTTTGCGCATCAAACATGTAGCTCAAACTTGCAACTGCAGTTACACCTGTGGTTCTACGCTGATTGTTTCGGTTGCAAGAACCCTGTCATATTGGTTCCACTATGTGCCAACAACCTGACCGTTAGCATTAACCGTAACATCAACCTGCTACCAAACATCATATATGCCAACCAGCCTTACTGTCAGCGTTACCTGTCCGCTCCAAAACTTTGGGTTAAAACATAATGTGTGGTTTGTGTATTGTATACACTTCCCTAACATAAAACTCAACCGGAAGCAACTGTGGCATGTGATGGATGTTAACCCTAACCACTGAAGGTAGCTGGTGGTTAACTGAACTCGCTCCAAAAATTTGGAAAATGCTTATCATATGGTTTGTATTGTTTATAATTCCTTGCCGGTTAATATGTTGCTTGAAACTTTGGATTGTTGCATATATTATATGGTCCATGGTATATGCATAACATTTGATGTCAGGGTTAACCTCGAGCCCTTGGATTCCCACCACGTCATGTGGGTTGGGTGTACCGGGGGCTAGGGGTTAACCCCGGTCCCAACCCCCATTGCAAACCCTTTGAAACATTAAATATGCTATTCACCCATAGTATAATAAGAATAATCATAGGTGAGTCGGTGAAAGGCTTGGCTAGCATGCATGAGGTCTAGTGTTTGAACCCCATGGAGGTAGTTTGACCTTCCACAAAATTTTTACACTAATGAGTTGAGGCCACGTGGAAGCCACCAATTGGCCCACATGGCTCTCCCTCATTGGTCTAGCAACAAAAATAATGAGCCAATCAAAAAAATCAAATTTGGACTAGTAAAATGGTGACACTTGTCATCCTTCCATAGGCCCACCAAAACAGAGTCATATGCATAATCAAATGCCCAATCAACATATGGATTTTTCATTGGGTGTACCTGCAACCCACAACTTAAAAATTTTAGTTGTTTTCTAATTCGAACAGAACGCAATATCAGGAACAACAAATGTTGTTTTTGAGTGAAATGAGTTTCGTTGGATTTAGGGCCATGAGATCTTCACTTTGGCACTAGTTTCGAGCAAATCCAAGCACTTTGAATTTTGAGCATTAAACAGATCCATCAGATCATTCATCCCCATTGGAAGCTTTTGGACCTCCAAAAGCTCATTATCAGTAAACAAATATATGAGGGTACAACTCTCTCACCCTTCTAGTCTCAATCCATTGAACTTTTCTTGGATTTGTCAATTTGAGTTTTTCATGAATGTACTTCACTTTCCCTAATTTTGGAATCATGGACTTGTTGTCAACAATGACATCTTGCTGCAATTTTTCAGAATTCGCAGAAAATAAAACTTCCCTTGAAGGAATTTGAGCATTCCCTCCTCGGTCTTCAATCAAAATAAACTTATGCAATTTCAAATTCATTTCACTTTGAACATTGTCTTCCCAATGCAACAAAAAAATCATTCCAAGAAGATAAAACCTTACCTTGTTTCTTGATGTCCTCTTGAGTTTTGGCTTCCAACCAAATAAGTGATGCACTTTCCAACCTTAATGAAGAAATTTGAATCTTGGTCTCATCATCCTTGATCCTTTGTATCCTGTAATACACTCAATAGAAGGAAAAGACCCTCTAGCGAAGGTTATAAAGGAGGTTTTTAGTGTTATAAAATTGGCCAAAATTGTCAAAAAAACATTTGCTACAACATTCGTTTTTGGTAATGGAGGTTTTTGGTAATGTGATGTTTGGATGAATTTGTTATATCATATCATCAGATTTCACATCTCTTCATTATAGTATTTAATCATCCATATATTTAATCAATGATGTAACATTTCACAACAACAACGGAGAATGCAATAGAATAAATTAAAACGTATTTTATTGTATATATATATATATGAATAATACACTCTTTGTCATACAAAAGGGGACAATTATTGGTATCCCTTTGTCTTTCAATTGGGACACTATGTCGATTACATTAGACAAAATGTCTGATTTCACAGACAAATATTTCAAAAAATGCAACGCCTTGCTTTGATATCCAAACATATTGATCATCATTCTTCGTTGGAACTGCTGTCACTACTCGAGCTACTTCCTTGACTTGGGTTATTTGGAGATTGTTCATTGTGTTGATTGTTTTCTTCTTCTTCAAGTTCCATCTACAAACATAAAAATAAAGTGTAATGAGTGTATATACATTGGTGAGAATAATGAAATTTGCAATATTAAATAATATACATCAATGTAAATCGAAAATAAATTTACCATAGAAATAATTGACTCGTGAACTATACACATTCTTTCAAAACCAAATTTCATGCCATCTTTCAACAATTCATTTGTTGGCGCAGTTTCATACTTTGTTTCCTACAATTTTTTGACATGGTGAACATAGTCTCTTTCCCATGGAGATATGAGACAATATGATTCTGAACTCCCTCCAATATGATCCTCCTCGCTTTAGCCACATCCCTCTTCCACTGAGAAAGATTCTGAGCATCAGAAGCTTGGGGTTTTCCGCCTTTTTTCAACCTAAATATTTTTTTGTAAAAAAGCTAGTTTTCCCTGTAATAATAATTGAGGCTACCTCCAATGTGTTTATGCGCTTTATACTAAGACTAATCCCTAATATCATACATGAGAATAGATATTACCTCAAATTTCATTTTAACCTCTTTCCTAGGAAGTGACATCACCTAAAATATATTTTCACTAATTTATTACTATGCAAGAAATTTAAAAATACTTTGTGGTATTTCTTATAAGAAATAAATTTTATGTCTTTGTGTGTAAAAAGTGTCCAACAACAAATAGGGGTAATCCCATATATAATGTATCAAACCTCACATCCTTATGTATGGTTTGATATGAATATATGACAAGGTATGATAATGTTACTAGTTATCTGGTGAAGATCACCAAGATATGCCTTTAGCTTACAGTGACTAGAGAAAAGGTGGAGGAGGAAGAACTAGTAAATGTGGCATTAAATGGTTTCACCAAACCATGGGAATAATTTTTTAAGGAGATATCCATTCAAAAGAACCTTCCAATTGAGAGAGGATTTGGTGTGATTGTATCTAGGAAGAGGCTCATGAGGAGTCTAAAACTAGTAGGAAAGAAGATGGAGAGGAGAAGCTAGCCCTGGTCAATTATGCCAAGAAGGGTAAAGGAAAAGGTCGCAATAGTAAAGTGAGGGTTAAAACTCATAGTTGAGGAAGAAAAAATATTTGAGCATGCTCAAATGCTTCACTTTCCACAAGAATGTGAATTGTGCATCACAATGTTTAGAGAAGAAGGGGGAGAGGAAGTCACAAAATAAAATAGTATCAACAAAGACATAGCTAGATGAGTTTGCAATGAAGTTAGAATAGGACTTCTCATTAGTATCATGTATTTCTACCAACACCATCATGTCTAGAAGTGTGTGTTACTTGGGTAGAGGTGCGTCATGACATATGAAAAAAGCATTAGAGTCTTTTAGTAGTCTAATGGAGAAAGACTCAGGGACTCATGTGTGTGAAGGAGAGGGGACTATCTTATTCAAACTCAATACAGATGGATTGTTGGAAGCCAAGGACATTTTGTATGTGCCAACACTAAAGAATACCTTGCTTTCAATCTAAATTATGGAGGACATAAGATTTGTATTCATGTTATGGAATGGACAAGTGCTCATTCATCTAGGGGAATCTAGCCTTGACACAACATTAGTTATTAGTGTTCGAGAGGGCATGTCTTGGTACATGACAATGAAAACTTGTGTGAGTTGTGGCATAGGAAGATGGGAAACGTTCACTAAATACAATTGTATATCCTAAGGGGGATTCTAACTTGTCTCCTATTTTTCAGTATTGCTAGTCGGGCATGTGCAAAAGGTATGCACTGGGAAATAATGTGAAGGATGTTTATCCAAGTAGCAAGAGAAAGTATAAGGGTATCTTAAACCTTATAAATTTAGATGTGTGTGTAGCATGTCAATGGAATTAGTGTAGGGAGCATTATACAATTTGAATTTCATTATTGACTACTCTAGGAAGATGTGGGCCTAATTAATGAAGACCAACGATGAGGCCTTTAGTCGATTCCACAAGTTCAAGGCCTAGGTGGAGAACTAGAAAGAGAAGAGGATCAAGGTATTTAAATGAAATACTGAGGGTTAATATACCTCTAATTCCTTCAAGTATTTATGCAAGGAGGGATGGATCAAGGGTGAGTCGACAATCTCATACAACCATCAACAAACTTGGGTTATGGAGAGAGGATCAATATAACATTGGTTCTTCCAAGGACATGATACATGACCAATATTTTCCTATTATGATATGGGAAGAGGCACATAACATGATAACATGTGAAAAATAGGAGTCCTCATAGGATCTCAGGGAGAAGAATATAAAGAGAGCTTTCACTAGGGTGAAACCAGAGATAAGAAATTTGAGGATCTTTGGTTGTTTGGTATACATCCATGTGCTTGTGGAGAAGAGGACGACACCATATCCTTCAAGAGAGAATGTAATATTTTTGTGATACAATGAGACTTCAAAGGCTTATAAGATCTTCATTCCAACATAGAAGAGGATAGTTGTGAGCATATATGTGAATTTTGAGGAGAACATGGCATCTAGGAAGTCATGTGACCTAATACTAGTGCTAAGGATGAGGAGTAGGAGGCTCTAAAGGGTGAACATCATTCAGAGGTTTTGTTGGCACTTTCTATTTTATGACTTGGGTTATTGCGTGCGATGTAACCAATAAAAACACGATTGGATACCGACCCTTTCAAAAACGCCTACATAATAGGTGAGGTCTCACTCAAGGCACCTATAGGGGGGGTGCAAGAGATATGTTTTTGCATCTATAAGGGGGAAGGGGATCCAATATAGGTCACCATTATACTATACTCAATCTATTATCCTGACACTAAATCAAAACTACAGACATTCATGATAATTAAAAAGAAACTGATGAGAAAAAATGAAATAGAAATGGGTGTCTTATTCCCTCAGTGTTGTTAGATCGACCCATTATATAGGAAAATATTTAGAAAGAAATGAAATTAAATAACAAACTTTCAAGTCCTAACACACAGAAAACAAAGATAGATAAAAACCAAACCATCTTCTATTATTATTATAAAAGATTCCAAATGCAATACATACGGCCTTATCACATTACTCCTTCTTGGCTCACTAGCCTAAATTCAACAATACAACATTACAACATATACAAAGAAATACACCCTCCAGTATACTTAGCGAATATCTTAGTTGCTAACCACAACCCCTTTGGTTTCTTTTGATTTATACATAATTACCTAAATAAAATACCATAGGAAATACCTAGGTAAACCATTACCACGGGCAGACAAACTGTTGTTTATAAAATAGATCAAATCAAAATGCGAGTATTGATCCATATTTATTAAGGAATGAAATGAAATACAGACATAAACAGAGATATAAAGATACATCAAAAATAGAACTTTAGTTCATTAATAACAAAGTACTAAAAACTGTTTACATGTAGAATTGAAATAAAATAGCTTAGGCAATGGTAGCTTATCTTTGAGAAGAGATGTGGTGGCTACATGCCTTCTAAATTGTGTTACAATAAGGATAAAAGGCCTATTTATTATTGAGAAACAATGGAAAACCCTAAACATCCAAAAACCTGACCCTAGGAGATGAAGTGCCAAAAGTTTCTGGGCCCGTTGGGGTAAATTGGTAGATCAACTTCCTGAGGTCGTAACTTTGGTATATGATCTCCTTTTAACACGTACAATACCTCTTTAGAAATATCTATTTGAGGATTAAAATATTTCACTACAAACACATCCCATAGGATATGGATTTTCTCGTTTTCCAAAAAAATGTCGTTTAGGGCTTCAAAACAGCTCAAGAAGTTTAAGACCTAAAAAAATTCCAAAAATAGTAAATGGTGCTACAATAAGGAAAACGAAAGAATCAATGGTGGGGGTCCAAGTGGAATAGGAAGGTGGCCACCAATATCCATCTAGATCAAGTATTGATACTTTCAAACTTAGAAACTCCCTCCTAGATGCTTATTTTCTTCTACACCATTACCAACTATGCAGTTCTCCCTTCTATACCGATGTAGCATGATTTACATATCTACATGATATTCCATAGTGTTTTTTCTACTCCCTCTTCTTGTGCACACTGCAAAAACTACCTTAGACTATTGTAGTTCTGCCAACCCAAAACATGCCTCCAATAGGTCCCCAACACACACTTGTCGCTCGTCCTGAGCCACTCAACCATTCTACTATTCCCATTATCTCAAGGAGTTCATTTACTAAATGAATTGAACTCTTTCTCCCATATCACATTTTTGGTTTTATATTTTTGCTTCTTTTATCGATGGTAGGAATATCTACAGAGGCCAAGGCCCCTACTTCTACATGAATATATGCATGCGACTCCTCAACACATGGAGGGCTGATTCCTTTTGTATGTTATAGTCCGAAACTAATCAACCTCTTCGATGCCACCATTAAAATACTTCTCTTAGATATAAACCACATGAAATGTTGCCATAAATTATCTAACTCAACCATACCTCCCTATTTATAAAATCTCTCAGAGTGGTCTTACTCCTATCCAACAAAGTCATATACTATTGAAGAAACAACATTCACTTGATCAGAACTCCTGACACCTCCATATACAATAGATCAATCCTAAACCTTTTAAACCTCTAATGATGCCTAACACTACATCAGCCCATGATATAACTCTCTTCCTACTAATATTTTGCTCCATAGCTCACTGTTATAATGAATGAACAAAATTGACTCTTACACCTTATATAGATAATTTATTGCACTGAAATTCCTAGTGATCACATTTTTATGGATATTATAATGTATTATAACATGATGCAAATTTTAGGACCTCAGATCCAACATATCGTGAAATTTTATGGCACTAGGAGATGAGTTGGTGGGTGCAAGCCTAAGCTCAGTAATCATCTCATATCACTTGAGAACTATCAAATCCAACTTCTCAAAAGGTCTCCAAACTGTCACTCCATTGATCAAAAGGTTGATAAACTGATATTTCATCTGCGGGAAAGAGTTTCAATCCCATTAAGACAATCCATGATATCACCTCCTTGTGAATTGGCCAATGGCTACATGGAATTTCTATAGTAATTGATCACTTCAATTAACTGTCACATCCCTAACTATACCAAGTTTTAGCACATGGTGTCTTCCCCCAACCCAATGTGATGCTCACTGATGTGACATATCTATGCCATCCTTTACCTCTTGTGAGAAAAAAATATCCCCACAATAGATATACATCTGGAAACGAATTCTTGCCACAAAAACCAAATTCACTTGACCTGCAAAAAAAAAGAAAATTTAACACTTTGACTACTTATTTATATCTACAGAAATTTTTTAATGTGGTCACTTCTAATTTAGCATAGAAGACCGACTCTCCCTATATTGTTTCATGCAACTTCTGTTCTCATGGCCTTTTAATTGTTCACCATTAAGTTTCTCCAATTGTACTGCACCTATCTCTGTGATAGTCCTGATTTTATATGGACCTAGCTGATGCATTTGATGCTTCCCTAGGTGCTTTCAAAACTTATTGTCATAAAGAAACACTAGATCTCTTAGTTGGAACTAATTTTTTTAATACATATATCATGTCAATGTTTATCTTAGACCTTATACACATTTGGATGAAGAGCTATGAGCATCTGATATGCATATAACTGCATGAATTATTCAAGCCTTACACTCCAAGGCACCTGATTCAATCATCTAGGTAAAAGAATCTATGTGAAAAATAGGTAGTAGAAACTCCATCAACATCAGAACTTCCTTCCAATAAACCGACCTAAACCGTATCTATCCTATTAATAATTTACAAGTTGTCTTGTAAGCCCACAATACTCTAGGTATTTTGACATCTCAATCATCTATGTTTGCACTGCAATCCTTTCTGATAACATTCCCTAATATTTTATTGAGGGATTCAACTCTACCATTTTCTTAGGGGTGGTATAGGGTACATTTTTTATGGTAAATATCAAACTCCTGGGTTAATTTTGCAACGATTATATTCAGAAAATGGGTACCCTAGTCACTCATCAATATCCTAGGACAATCCAACCTAGTGTACTTAACTCCCTTAACTTCAAACTTAGATCCAAAATGAATGCACATCAATTTTTTACACTTAGACTAGTTATCAATTACAATTTTGTGCACAACCCACCATCGCACAAGATTTCCTTTTAAGGAAACATCTAGTGTTAACAACCTCAATTGCTCAGGTACCTTCTACTCAAACTCATGAAAAAAATATCTAACATTAGTTAGACCATCATACCTAGGGGGATCTTATATTTTGGTATCAATCCATCTCATTACATGAGTAATGTGTGTGCACCTTGTTGAAGTTTGCGACAAGAAATAGTGAAATTGGCATCCAGAAACAACAAGCAGAACCTACACTATGTGTGGGACCAGGAGGTCCAAGCAACACCTACACTGGTGTGGGATAAATTCGGTGCATGTATATTTTAGTTATCCCTTAATTAAGATGGACAATAAAATGTAATCTAATCTCAAAATAACTTGTAATAGTTAACTAAGTGTGATAAACTCAGTTAACTCATGAATTTTGAGTTGAGGATATTTGGTGAGGCATGCAGAGTAATTCTAGTTGTAACAGAGTTCGAAGTGTAGTGGTGCATTAGTTAATGCAAGTTATAATCAGTTTAACTCAGTTAAGTGAGGTAAATCAGTTATGCTAGTTGTAACTGTTTGATACATTAGTGAGAGATTAAGTGAATTAAATATTAATTAATTCACAATCAGCGATCTAACATGCAACTGATGATTTACTATTATTAGCTGCATGCATGTCAGATCTAGTGGAGACGAAATTGAGTTCTAGGTGAAAGGGAGGTTGACTATCAGTTGTAGGATTATTGGCTTGCACACATGCAGGAAAAAGCCCATTGGAGTGCCCATGATACTTGCGCAGTCAAGGCAGGAAAGAATTCCTATATTTTATGGATCTTTACCATCAGGGATTGCACAAGCCAGGAAAGTTGTTTGGAGGCTAAGAATTGGCTATGTGTTGGTCAGTTTTTCATATGACAGTGTGAGACAATTAGTTGAGTACTGAAGGGCTCTTGTGAGAAGATTTTTGTATGTAATTGTTTCATGATCCATGCTTAATATACAATAGAAGATAGTGGGGTTTTTAGCTGTAAGCTTTCCCTGTGAAATTATCTGTGTTGTGTGTGATTGATCTTTCTTCATGTTCATGTGATTAGAGATTGTGTTTTTAATTCCTTAAAATATTTGTAGAAGTGATTCAATATTTAACTTTAGTACATTTTTAGATCAGGTGAATCCAAGATATACATGCACATTGTATAATTTCTACATGGTATCAGAGTTGTGTTATAAATTTTCTACATGGTATGAGAGTAGGAATTATTTGGGTGCACGAGTTTGTAGAGAATATCTGAATATTTTGATGCAAAATTTTCAAAAACAAATAGAATATTTGGATTCCCTGCAAAAACTACCCAAATTGAAAAAAAAAAATTGGTCGAATCGGAGCTCGAATGAGGGAGATATCGTCGATTTAAAATCAACTCTTTTGTTAGAAAATTTTGTGATGGCGAGAAAATTACAATGTGTGCGAGTCAGAAAAGGAAAAGTGTTCCTTAAACACATAGCCATGGGACAAGCCAGGAATATTGGGATTAATGTGAAGAACCTCTATAAACTTGATGTAGATGTGATTTCTACAGAGCTTCCAACCATTGGGAAGTGTGAGATAGCCATGCAATTGACCCTTGAGAGGGAGCTGGATTTGCATGCAGGTGAGAATGAACCTCAAGATGTGGAGCATCCACATGCGGAGGATCATGGAGTGTAAGAAACCACTCATGTAGAAAAATTTTGAGCCAGATGGGCAGAGGGAGTTCATGCATCTATACCTCCAGGTGTGAGGTGGAGTGATGTGCAAGAATAATCCCAAGAAGAAATTTGGGCAGGGTCCTAGAGATGGTGCATCTCATGGATTGAAATTGGCTATGAGGAGTCCATAGAGAAGTAGTAGCAAGATCAGTTAGATTGATGCAGTCAGATTTCAGGAAGACAGAAATCAAAGTGACATGTGTCAAATACTGGAGCGTGGTTCAGAGTTGCAGCAATGCAGAGTGCATGGATGCAGATGTCAACAACGCAAAGAATCTAGTAGACATGTGTAGTAGATAGTAATAATCAAAATACTCTGATGACAGATGCATTATATTGATTCAATTGTTTGGAGGCTATTTAGTTTCAGAAGTGTTGCATGCAAAGGTTGCATGTGTGAGAAACACTAGAGAAGTGTTGCATGCAAGAGTTGCATGTCACATGCAAGGGTTGCAAGTTGCATGCAAGAGGTGCATATCACATGCAAGGACATTCCTTTCTTGTTGAGAGGGAGTGTTGAATTTTGAAACAAGGAATTGTGAAATTGGCATCTAGAAACAACAAGCAGCACTTGTTGGGTGACAAAAGGTGTCTTTTAAAACTCCTAATCGCCTCACATTAATTATCAACCCGGGTAAGTCTTTTTGTTTCAAGAGTGTACACAATATGTGCAAGCTATAACTCTAGAGAGTAGTGATAAAACCAATCTTTGAATATAAATGCAATCATAAATCTCATGTTGTAACTTTTAAAGGAAATAATACATCTAATATTCAAGACTCAAACCTCTACTAAAATCATAATTAAATCTCACATAAGCAATTTTAATTAACAATAGCATCAGCAGAGAGCACAATAACGATAACTCATCTCTTCTTAGCTGATTCAATCCAAATCATACTCAATCTATATAAAGCAATTAAGACAAGAATGATATCACTTCTGAGAGTCTAATAGAAATAATCAAACTCTTACAGATGATTAAATCAATGCAATGCGCTGTCTAGATAACTCACGTTGTGATCAAATGATATCAATACAAATAATAAAATCAATGCAATGCACTGTCTAAATAACTCACGATGTAATTAATTGAGAGCAATACAAATACAAGCAGAATATATTATCTCAATAACAGGAAATAATGAACAGCTAATGAAATAAATAAACTCATGGAAATAGGAAATTATCAAACCAATTAAACGCTAGAAATCAGAAGCATAATACAAAGAAGCAGTAGACTCCACTAGGGGTCGAGCCCTTAGTCGCCAATGAGCACTGCTAAGTTACTTCAGACAATGCGAGAGAACATCAACTTCAATTAAATATTAATCATCGAACTTGAGTAGCATTACAATAAATTGCGTTCTCTAATGACGCAGTCTGCAATTAAGCTTACAATTTGGAAAATAACAGAGATCCCCCTTTCTTCCTACAATCGTTTCCTTTTATAATCAGAAAGGGTGAAGAGTAAACAGTAAATGTAATCCCTCATAGCAAAATTGGATTGTTCCCAACAACTTGATCAACAAGAAAATATATTTCCATCAATCATTCAACAAGAACAAGTCGAATTTGGTATTGCAACTAAGATAATTTGGAAAATGGCTGCAACAACGAATCTGGGAAAATTTTCTTCAAAGAACCTTCCATTTCTCATAATATGAACCGAATTTGGGCAAAATTATCGTGATTAAAGTTAATTTGGTCCGTTCTGGAAAAAACCCATGTTTCGGATTTTCCAGATTCTTCTCCATTTTCCCACAACGTCCAATACAAAAATGTCACTTCTTATTCCAGTGAATTTCTGAGTTGGAATATTTAATGATGAGCTGAAGATCAAATATGAAATCTGGAGAATATCTTGGAGGCTAAAATGGTGAGATATTTTACAACAAATTTATTAAGAAACCATCATTGATAAAATCATGCATAATAATCATCAATTTATTAAAAATAAATGAGAATAAATAATATTTATCCATAAGAGCATAAATAATTATAAAATGGAATTATATGATAAACCATGATAAATGACGTGATAAAGAATAGTAGAAATGGATGAAATAGGTGTTAAAAAGTGATAATAATAATGAAAAAATAGTGGCCCAACATACCCCCACACTGAATATATTGCATGTCCTCATGCAACCCAAAGCCTCGTTATTAACCAAGCAATAATAAAAAATTGTTCATCCCAACTCATGAAATGGATGGAACAAATGAATTCTTCCTCAAATAATGAATATTCAATTTTATAAATCTTGATGAAGGCGTAACAATTTTTACATTTGAAGTTCAACTATATGTATATGAAGTTGCAGTAAAATATGATATAATTAACAACAAACTTCATTAACCATTTTCTCAAAAACTAGATTTCTATTATATCAATGCTTCTATGATCCAAAAATCAGATCGTTTTGATGCACGGATCATGAGATATAAGAAAAATGGATATAAGTGAGAGTGCATGATTTTCAAAATTTTATGAACTAATTTAGCGTGAAATTATTTGATTTTGTGTATTTTAATGATACCTCTTTGTTATCCAGAAAGCACAAGAATTCAGTTCATAGTTTTAAAGATATATGCAAATCAATTTCTGCACTGTATAAAAATGAAATTGTATACCTTAAATGAGAAAGAAAGTAGAAAACATCCATCATGTGTAGCAATGCCTCCCCCAAACTGAAGAATTTGTTGGGTGTGGAGCCTGATTTTCTTCTTGATTCAGAGATCCTTGTTTTAGCTGGATGTATACCCCAGGAAAATTGTACACCCTTGCACGCGGGGGGTGCCAGGGGGACTTGTCCCCCCCGTGGGGTCCAGGGGGGCTGATCCCCTCGGCTAGGGGGGGTCTGGGGGCCAGCGGTCCCCCGACGGGGGTTTTGGGGGCAGCGCCCCCGAAGCCAAAAATAGATGTAAAATTGCCTTGTAAAAGTATAGTAATTTCTAGTCATTCTGGGCTGTTCATTAGGCGGATAATCTGACGGTAGAAGTTATGTTTAGTTTAGGGTTTTTTGCCCTAGAAGGCAACCCCTCGCTTTTATGAGGGTATTGTATTGCGGCTGCACATTGTATGTGTATTCTCTGAGCGGGAAACAGATAGGGAGACTGTGAGAGAGAATAGAGGATATTACAACGGATCTGTTGTAGGTTTTGTCTCTTCATTTTGCTGGATAATAGAAAGGAAGGACTAGCTGTTCGGGGTGGACGTAGCCCAAACTGGGTGAACCACGTATATCTGTGTCTCTCTGGTTTTATGTGTTTTTTGTGCTTGTATTTGCCGCATATTTTATGTGTTGCATTTCTTTGTAATATTTATTTTTTATAACAGAATTAGCATGCCCTCATCAATGCTAGAAAACGAATAAAGGTGGTTGCTACAATCTGTTGAAATCTATGCTTGGTGTAAAACAACATGGAATAAGGGAGGTGTTGAGAATGAATAAGATGGTCATAATAAATAAATAAATGAAAGGAACACTCCCTCAAACTGAAAAATTCTATGTCGCTGAAAAATGGGAAGTGTAAAAGATGTGGAATGAATGATGATAAATAATGCTCAATGGAGTTTCATGAAATCCCCCTAAATTTTCAATAAATCAGAAAATTATGTTATTTGACCTCAAGTTGTACCTTCGAAAAAAATGTGGAATGACATGTATGGACTGGAATTTGTTGAAGCTGATGTAGGCTGAGTTGATGTTGAAAGTGATGCAAAAGGTGGAAGTCAGGCAAGCACGTATTTTCTGAACAATTGTGTGCGTTCGCGAGTTGCTCGAGCCTCTGCTATTAGGTGCAATAGTGTGGTATTCCTATGAATAGAATTCCCCCCATACTTGTTGGTCTCCTGTAAACAATTCACTATTCTACATGAAATTTTCCTGAATCCACAATTTTAGTTTTGAATAGCAACAGATAATATGCATGCAAAAAATTTTAATCAGAAAAACTTTTGTATGAATGCAGTACTAATATTTTGTCAAATCATCAAGTTATGGCAGAGTGCAGTAATTATATCACATGCTATCCCATAATGCATACATTTCCCCCCTCTAATTGGAAAAGGGATTCCATGACCATAAAGCATATGAAAGGTGTTGTGCCGACGGCAAGGCAAGGGAATGATCAATACGGTAGTAAATGAAGCAGAGTACACATATCAATGATAGGATATAAATAAGTATGGTTATAATGAGAGCAGAGTGTGTAAATATAGTTATGAATAAGAGATAGGATGCTTTGGATTGATGATAAGTTATGCCAAAAAGAAAGGGACAACAATATGCCAAAAAGATGCTTTTGTGACAATATTCTAGTAAAAAATGATGCGATTGATCAGAAAACAATTTCTCATGCGTAAAGGTTCAAAATAGCGAAAAATTAAGGAAATAAGTTCTTCGATAAAAAAAGAAAAAGAAAAGGGTATTATAGTAATAATTGACGATAAGATATAACTTCAATACCATAAGCAGAGCCTCTGCTGCCAGCAGGCATCCATAGCCTCAACAGGGTTGCTTTTTAACCCATATGAGCCAGGATCCTCAATTTATAAATGGAGAGTTCCAACGCTGTTCTACAGAAGAGATTAGCGTGCTGGTGTGGTAACCAGATAACTACATTGCCATTCACTGGGATGTAGCAAAAGTGATCAGGCCAGCTCATGATGAGACCTCCTGTTCCAAGGATATTTTGGCTATCCAATGGATCATAACCCTAGTGTGGTGGCCATAATGGGAATGTCACTTTGTTACAGCCTTATGAACATGGTAGGCTGGCTCATAATGAGACCCCCTATCCTCCAACTGCAAACAAAATTTTTCTGTGATTACACAGTTTTATGATAAAAAGAGGGAGGCTCAGTACTCCTTAAGAGTAGGGATGGTGGAAGAAGTTGAACATGTCAATAGAAAAAAAAAAAAATACCCATAATCTCATTTATTATAGACAGAGAAGATTATAACCAGGAAGGGTGGAACCAACATGGTATTAAGATGATCAATCAATATCATGTACAATAGAAAACGATACAGTAAAGTAGTATATAAATAATTGTGTCCCTTTTCTTAAAAATAATCTCTCATCTAGAAGTTGTTCTATTAAAGATCATAATTTTAATGATATTCTCCTATTTCAATATAATCCATAATTCTTGTCCTCATAGAAGTATTGTACTTCATGTCATGAAAGGGAATCAGAAGAATGGGGCTAAAAATGAGCTAGCGTTTGGGAAAATATATAACAAGGGTACTGTTCAAAACACACAAAAAAATATGCAAGAAAAAACAAAAGAGAGTGTTGTTCTTTGAAAAAAAAAACCCACACAAAAAGTGATGTTCCTTAAAGGGAACAACAGTTGTTTCTTGTAGGGAACAGTAAAAAAATACGCAAAAAGTATGTTGTTCCTTATAGGGAACAACAATAGAAAACGCACGCAAAAGTTGTTGTTCCTTATAGGGAACAACAGTTGTTCCCTGTAAGGAACAACAAAGCGAAATACACACAAAAATTGTTGTTCCCTATGAGGAACAACAATTTTTCCCTGTAGGGAACAACAAAACAAAATGTATGCAGAAATTGTTGTTCCCTGTAGGGAACAACAGTTGTTCCCTATAAGGAACAACAAAGAAAAATGCACACATAAATCACTATTCCCTGTAGGGAACAACAACTGTTCCCTGTAAGGAACAACAAAGCAAAATGCATGCAGAAATTGTTGTTCCCTACATGTTCCCTGTAAGGAACAACAAAGAAAAATGCACGCAGAAATCGATGTTTCCTGTAGGGAAAAACAGTTGTTCCCTATAAGGAACAACAAAGAAAAATGCACGCAAAAATTTTTGTTCCCTGTAGGGAAAAATAGTTGTTCCCTGTAAGGAACAACAAAGCAAATGCATGCAAAAATTGATGTTCCCTGTAGGGAACAACAGCTATTCCCTACAAGGAACAACAAGAGAAAATACAGAGAGAAAAAAAAACAATCATCCCTCTTGCTCTAAACAATAGAAGAGCGATGATATAGAAAGAAAAAAAATAGAAAAAACAGAGAAAAAATGATTGTATGTACAAATCTAAAGAAAAAGTAACTTTTTACAGAATTGGTGCTGCCGAAGAATTGCCTTCTGCAACTGAAACTTGCATGGTGGGGTCCTCATTGTTCAATCGCCAATGGAGTGGAAACTACAATTTGAAGGAAGCAACACCTGAAACACAAAAACATAAGATAAATCAGTAAATAAACAACACTTTATTTAAAAATAGGATATAAATAAATAAATTAAGTTACAACAACTATGATGTTATTTCCTAAGGGAATATCAATCTATCAATGGAAAAAGAAATGATCTTTTGGAAAAATGTTTTGGTAGCAGTGACATGAATCTTCAAATGGGAATCAATTCTTCACTTTTTCTGTTATGAATCCGTTAGGTAATGAATTGAATGAAATGCCCTTGTTTCATTAAAATTTCTTTCAATAATCGCTCGTCCATAAATTGACCTTCTTTATTCTCCTAAGACCTGCAAAAAAATGAGTGTCTACTTGCAATAAAACATTAAATCATGGATAAAGAGAGGTGATCGAACTCCCCTAATCCAATAACTATGCAAAAAAACTAACAAGTAGTTACTCTGTAAAACAAATCCATGGACAAAATTAATTTATTACCTGCGGGAGAGCAGTGGCCAATCATGCTAACCTGTAGTGTTTTAATCATAACTTCTTTGTTTTTCATCCGATTTGAGTGATTCCAAAGCCAAATTAAATTGAATTCAGGGAGATGTCTCCAATAGAAACAGATTTTAAAAATTCCATGTAATGGTATGTTAAATTTTCTTAGAACAACCTGCATAATAGAGTCATTTTCGATTTTCCAACTCAGAACAACAGTTGATATTTCAAGCATAAATTTTTTGTTTGATGATGGATTAAGTTGATTAAAATTGGAAATGAAATTAGATTCCTTTATTTATCTCCAATAGAAACAGGTTTTGAAGACAAGAAGAATTGATGAGTCAAATACTTTAATGAACAACTGGAAAAATAGAGTTTTAAGAGTGCTAATTTAGGATAAATAGTCAGTATTTGGGTCATATTTTCCTCATATGATATCAAAATAAAGTGATTAAAATTGTCTTGTAAACTTTATTCCTAGAGGAATATACCATAGAAACATATTTTACAAATATAGTCATTTAGGCCTCCAAAAACTCGCTATCCCAACTCTGTTCCTGAGCTGCCTACTAGATGCCCTGTCAATGTTTTGGTTCTAAATTTTTTGTTTCAAATCCAAATGAAGTGATTAAAATTGGGTTGGAAATTAGAAATCAAGGTCTACTTATTATAGAAACAGGTTTTTGAAATATTCACTTTTGGTCCCTCAAAACATGACTGTCTCGACTCTGTTCCTGAGCTGCCTACTAGACAGCCTGTCAATGTTTTGGGTCTAAATTTTTCGTTTCAAATCCAAATGGAGTGATTCAAATTGGGTTGGAAAGTAGACATCAAGGGATACTTAGGATATAAATGGGCTTCTAAAATATTCACTTTTGGTCCCTCAAAACATGACTGTCCCAGCTCTATTTTCAAAAATTTTGTCCAGCTCACAAGCCAAAAAAAATATGATATTCAAGCAATTTTTCCATATTGGTGATAAAAATTAATATGAGTGTTTTTAGAACTGTTATTTTCAATATAATACATCTACATACACAAATCAATTAAAATATTTATCACCGATGTTGATTTTCACAGTGTGTTGTAACAAAAACAATTTTTTTTTTTAGCATAATAAAAATGTATCTATTTATGTTCTTTCTTATTTATTTCCTACTCTTCTTTGAAAATTGAATATGCTTACGTATAAGAGTACTTCCAGGGGAGCTATTTTCGAAATAAGGCCTCTATTATTTACATACCCAAATTTGAAAAATGCATGTTAATAAATAGTAGGGTATGAGAAGCCAACTTCCCTTGAAAATATGGTGCCAAAAATTGTTGAAGTATGGAGTGATGATGAAAACAAATGGAGTGAAACCAATCTTCAATGTATCCCTTACTTTCTTGATTTCCCATAACCATCATATCATGAAGTTCTTGAGTGTTTAAAACGTCTTGTTGATGTAGGCTAGAAGAAACCTCATTTTCTTTCATAACCTCTGCAATTTTTGGATTTGATACATTCTGAATCTCAGTGTAAGTTTTCTCCAATGGTGCATGTGAGATAGAATGGGTGGGAAGGGTAGGTAAATTTTGTAGTTCAACACTATAAGCATGTTGTACTAGTTTATTATGGTGAGGGTGTGGAATGATTTGAGTAGGAAATTGTGTAGGGAATGGAGCATTTTGATGATGTAGTTGATTGGGTTGAATGGATGATTTTGATAGGCAAGAAATATGTTGTGGAAGAGCTGGTGGATAATATGGAGGATGTGTTTGTGCTACAAGATGAGGGAGAGTAGTCATGCAATCATAAGATGAACCATGCCAAACTTGTAGACAAGATTGGTGGGGGTTATGTTGAAATTGGCATGGCTGCCCTAACATATGAGTATTCCATAATGGATTATGCAAGTAAGAGAATGGAGAGGAAGTGTTTTGAACCATACCTGTAGGCCACGATTTCCATGGTTTCGACCTTGTTGTAGCTTTCCCATCTCTTTGATATGCTACTTCCATCCTAGATAAGGAAGAACAACTATCTATGGGATGCTCCTTTCGGTAATGAGGGTAAAACACTTCATCAAATTCTTGATTTTTCTGAACCTGCAAAACATTCAATTGTGAATTTAGAGAGCTAAGAAAATCATATTTAAAATTTTCAAATAAAACATTGATTTCAGCTCTTATGTCTCTTGTTCTTGTAGTAAATTTGGAAAAGAAAGAAGAAACTTCTCTAGAATTCTTGCCAGCCTTGGAAATTCCTCTTGAATACCTTATGCACAATTCACAAACATCATCATATGATAACTGAAAAACATCACTTTTTCTTATTATATTTAAGAGTTCTAAAAATTCATCTTTGATTCCTTTAAGGAGTGTTTTCAAGATCTCTTTTTCCAAATGCTTATGCTTTGATTTTTAAAGGTTATATTGAAATCACTCTACATAGTCCTCCAAGCTTTCATCTTCCCCTTGTATCATACCGAAAATATCTTCAATGGATTTGCAGTAGTCTTGGTACTCTTCAAGAATATGTTCTTCATGTCCTCCCATGTTTGGATGTAGTTCCCACCAAGGTTCATGAACCATCGGAGAGCTGCTCCTTTTAGACTAAGAGGAAACACTTTCAACCTTCGATCATTAGTACAATAATCATATCCTCTACAAAGTATTTCAAACTCAAATAAGAATGTATTTGGATATTCATTTGTTAAACCATGAAAATTTGGTAGAGACGATGGGGGAATTATGTGCATTTGTGTCACTCCTCCTAGATCTTTGATAGGGAATTCAAAAGTTGCAATGTGAACCATTTCTTACCATAATAGAAGATGCTCTTCATGTGTTTCTTTGAGGATCCTCCTTCAAATGTTCCTGTCAATTGGTTAGTGAAATGGGTGGTGCTTACATCACCACTTGAGTGGAATTACAAGATTTTTTTCAAAAATTCTACCTCTAAAATTCCTACCTCAATTCCTACGCAATTCTGCTGAAAAGCGGGCGGAGGAGCAAGCACTTTACTTGCTCGTTACGCAGGTTCTTACCTTTCATTTTTAATACCCAATTCTTTCACAGCAGATAAAAATCAAACACCTACTTCAACTTCTATGCAATTGTGCTGAAAAGCGGGTAGAGGAGCAAGCACTTTACTTGCTTGTTACGTAGGTTCTTACCTTCCATTTTTAATACCTAATTCTTTCCCAGCAAAAAATATCAAACATACATCACTCTCTGTGAAATGGCAACACTCTCCCCGGGAATGACGCCAAAATGTTGGGTGCTAAAAGGTGTCTTTTAAAACTCCTAATCGCCTCACATTAATTATCAACCAGGGTATGTCTTTTTGTTTCAAGAGTGTACACAATATGTGCAAGCTATAACCCTATAGAGTAATGATAAAACCAATCGTTGCATATAAATGCAATCATAAATCTCAAGCTGTAACTTTTAAAGGAAATAATACATCTAAGATTCAAGACTCAAACCTCTACTAAAATCATAATTAAATCTCACATAAGAAATTTTAATTAACAATAGCATCAGCTGAGAGCACAGTAGCGATAACTCATCTCTTCTTAGCTGATTCAATCCAAATCATACTCAATCTCTAGAAAGCAATTAAGATAGGAATGATATCACTTCTGAGAGTCTAATAGAAATAATCAAACTCTTACAGATGATTAAATCAATGCAATGCGCTATCTAGATAACTCACGCTGTGATCAAATGATAGCAATAAAAATAATAAAATCAATGCAATGCACTGTCTAAATAACTCATGCTGTAATCAATTGAGAGAAATACAAATTACAAGCAGAATAGATTATCTCAATAACAGGAAATAATGAACAGCTAATGAAATAAATAAACTCACGAAAACAAGAAATTATCAAACCAAATAAACGCTAGAAATATCAGAAGCATAATACAAAGAAGCAGTAGACTCCACTGGGGGCCGGGCCCTTAGCTGCCAGTGAGCACTGCTAAGTTACTTCAGAAAATGTGAGAGAGCAGCAACTTCAATTAAATATTAATCATTGAACTTGAGTAGCATTACAATAAATTGCGTTCTCCAACGACGCAGTCTGCAATTAAGCTTACAATTTGGAAAATAACAGAGATCCCCCTTTCTTCCTACAATCGTTTCCTTTTATAATAAAAAAGGGTGAAGAGTAAATAGTAAATGCAATCCCTTATAACAAAATTGGATTGTTCCAAACAACTTGATCATCAAGAAAATATATTTCCATCAATCATTCAACAGGAACAAATCGAATTTGGTATTGCAACTGAGATAATTATGAAAACGGCCGCAACAACGAATCTAGGAAAATTGTCTTTAGAGAACATTATATTTCTAATAATACGAACCGAATTTGGGAAAATTGCTCACTTTAAAATTTAATTCGGTCCGTTCTTGACAAAACCCATGTTTCAGATTTTCTAGATTCTTCTCCATTTGCCCACAACGTCCAATACAAAACTGTCACTTCTTATTCCAGTGAATTTCTGAGTTGGAATATTTAATGATGAGCTGGAGATCAAATCTGCAATCTGGAGAATATCTTGGAGGCTAAAATGGTGAGTGATGTTACAAAAAATTTATTAATAAACCATCATTGATAAAATCATGTATAATAATCATCAATTTATTAAAAATAAAGGAGAATAAATAATATTTATCCATAAGAGCATAAATAATTATAAAATGGAATTATATGATAAACCATGATAAATGACGTGATAAAGAATAGTATAAATGGCTTAAATAGGTGTTAAAAAGTGATAATAATAATGACAAACTAGTGACCCAACAACACCTACACTATGTGTGGGACCAGGATGTCCAAGCAGCACCTACACCGGTGTGGGCTAAATTTGGTACATGTCTATTTTAGTTATCCCTTAATTAAGATGGATAAACTTAGTTAACTCATGAATTTCGAGTTGAGGGTAGTTGCTGAGGCATGTAGAGTAATTCTAGTTGTAACAAAGTTCGAAGTGCAGTGGTGCATTAGTTAATGAAAGTTGTAATCAATTTAACTCAGTTAAGTGATTTAAACTCAGTTGTGATAGTTTTAACTGTTTAATACACTAGTGAGAGATCAAGTGAATTAAATGTTATTTAATTCACAATCATTGATCTAACATGCAAATAATCATTTACTATTATTAGCTGCATGCATGTCAGATCTAGTGGAGACCCAGTTGAGTTCTAGGTGAAAGGGAAGTTGACTATCAGTTGTAGGATTATTGGCTTGCACACATGCAGGTAGACACCCATTGGAGTGCCCATGATACTTGTGCAGTAAAGGTAGGCAATAATTCCTATCTTTTAGGGATATTTGCCATCAGGGATTGCGCAATCAAGACAGGATGTCTAGAGGCTGAGAATTGGTTTTGTGTTGGTTAGTTTTGCATATGATAGTGTGAGACAATTAGCTGAGTACTGGAGGGCTCTTGTGATAAGAGTTTTGTATGTAATTTTTTCATGATCCATGCTTAATATACAATAGAAGATAGTGCGGTTTTTAGTGTAAGCTTTCCCTGGGAAATTATCTGTGTTGTGTGTGATTGATATTTCTTCATGTTCATGTGATTAGCGATTGTGTTTTTAATTCCGCAAAATATTTGTAGAATAGATTCAGTATTTAACTTTAGTACATTGTTAGATTGGGTGAATCCAATATATACATGCATGTTGTATAATTTCTACACACCTTTTGGTATAAAATTCATACAATTGGTTATATTAATTCCCCGGTCTTTCTTCAAAATCTGAAGCACAATAACTAATGTTATGCTGACTTAGCATCCCCTCTACAATTGGGTTGACATAATCCTCTCTCTGCAAAATGATATTATAAATATTATTTAATGCCTCTACATCAAACTCCTATTAAATTGATTTAACATACCTATCACCTTCACCTAGATCTAGCGGTGCAATTACCCAAACATCACTGAACTTAAAAATCATCTTCCTTTTCTTCATATTAATGATAACTTGATTGACAAAGGCCCAATCAATTCCCAGCAGAGATCGATAGGGGTTTGTGTCATCAATAATTTCTATGAATTCAAAATATGCCATACTTTTAACCCCATCAATATCTATCTCAACATTTGGCAGTCTACCAATATGAAAAATTCTATATTCATTTGCTAATTTGGGTTGGATAAGGGACCAAGTTACCTTAGGACTCCCCATCATCTCCCAAGTCTTCTTAGGAATAAAATTGAAATTAGATCCTAAATCGAGGATACTATTATCCATGTCATAAGCTCTTATCCGTGTCCAAACATGAAATCTCAACTAATTATTTTCTTCCGCATGACCTTATTCACTATGTGCTTTGGAATTTGCACACCTACACCCTCTAGATCCTTGGTGCATGGATTGATCATCATATGAAGATTCTAGAAAGCACCATCATCTTGCATCATATCCAAAAAACTCTTTAAAAATGATTTAAGAGAGGTATCCCCAGTTGCAATTGTTTCAACAACTATAGATTGGCCCATCTTCTGGAACATCCCACTTTGACACAACCAACTCCCAGTTCACTTCCTTATAGGTGGTTTTATCCTTCGACAATTGAAACTAGGTAGATGATATCCATCCTTCCTCACCCACTACTGACCAGTATTCATCTACTTGACAGCATTTGTGCCAGTCTCAACACCTCCACGTGTAACCACCTATACACATGACTGATCTTAGCATGGTTCTATAGTAATATTCTAAAGGTTTTTCCCCTTCTTATCTTGTAATTTTGTGAGAAACTATAGGCAGTTCTCCACAGTATGATCTAAAGGTTTGAAATATACACATGTCGAGGTAGGATTTGGAAAATCCATAGAAATATGTCCTTGTTGTCCATAGTTGTAACAAATTATCTATCCTCTTCCTCTCCAAAAAGTTCCTTTTCCTTAGCCTGATCCTATAAATCCTCTTCCCATCATACCGAAACTTTAGACTGGTTGATTTAATGCTCCCTACTGACCATAGTTTTGTGCTACTCCCTCTTGTGCTTCTTATACTCTACATGCATCCACAAAATTATCTCTAATTATCTCCAAGGAATGAAAATGATGAATGTCATGAGAAATGGATTTGAAAAAATCATAGTACAAAGTCCTTGTGGAGGTCACTAATTTTTGCATCATAGGATATTTTTGGGGTGTGTTCCCCCACACTGTACAGATCTTGCACCATAATCCCCTTCCTTGCACCATCGAATTAAATTCTCCCATTTCCATGTACTATGTTAGCATGGAAAATTTGTTCCTATGATGACCCTCCTTTTTGCAATTTATGCACCATACCTCTATGCACTGTTACTTTCCTTTCATCAAATCTTGGAATTAAGTTGTGAGAAAACCATCTGTGATTGTAGTTGAGCAATGCCAAAAATTCCTCTTTCTATGCCTATTACTGCTAGAGATACTTCCAAATTCAATGAAATATCCAAATCTTGATCTTGAATCTCAATACTCTGGTGCATCAATGGTACTGGGATATGTGGCAATAATCCCACAATCAACCATTATTTGTAGTGTTCGTATGAGATTTCAAATGTCAGTTGTCCCAACAACACTTTAAATCACTTATCATACTCCCACAAAGAATGATTTTTCTTCTTCCTAATATATTTCAATTCAATAATACATTGGGATGTGAAATTAGGTCTTTAGAACTCCTTCAACATTGCTTGTGAAATTTGGGGCATTATTCTTATACTTCATATACCAAGTCAAGGCACAATCCCTAAATGTAGTCTCCAACTACATAATCTTGGTAGCGTCACCCTGAACATTATTGGTAGTCCATACTACCTCACGTACAAATAAATGTTGGTTTGGGTCTTCATTCGTAGAATCATGGAATATTTACATCTTTGAAGTGTTTTCGATCTTTTTCTAATTACTATCTCCTAACAATGACCTACTAGGTGTAGTCATGTCTCATGAGATGCACCTTGTGCACTATGCTTCACTAGAGGACTATGAATTCCACTATTTCCCAAGCTAGCAAGCTAAATTCTATTGTTATCCTAACTATCTTCACTCTCTTTGTTAACTAATGCATGCAAAACAATACTAGGATAACTAACCTTTGTAACAATAAGTGCACATGGAATCACAGGTTTGAAACAAGGCACATTCTAAGTAGGATTTAAGGGATGCACGCCCTCTGATATTATCAGGCTAGATGATGAAAGTTCCCTATCATTTCCTTCCACATGTGGTATGCCAATGCTCTTTTTATACTTCTCTTGTCTCCATTACTTCTCCTTCTCCTATGAACTCTAGCTACCTCATTCACTAGACTTCGATCAATTGTAAGTATTGTTGTAAAGCTATCTCCTCTATCACTGTTACCTTGAAACCTTCTACCACTATGAAAAAAACCACTTTCAAACTCTGTCATATTTCTCTCTCCATGTAATTCTTAACTTAACTTCTCTGGCATACTTTTTCACAATCTTTTTTAGGGATATCCTGCATCTCCTTCATCCCGTTCTTCCTACTACTCTTACATCCCAACCCTATTCCCTCACATGACTCCCTATCTTACACCATTTTTTGGTCATCTAACCTATTACCATTAGATGGACCCAAGTACACCATGTAAGACCAATTTTACCCCAAGTAAAATTGCTTTCACTATGAAAATAACTTAGTAAACCACCTTTATTAAGTTGTTTATGGTCTAAACAGGAAACCCCATGAGGAAATATTAAATAAATCTACATTTGTTTGATTTTCCTCAAGGAATAATTAGTTAAACAACGGTTTAATTAATATTCATGGTTATATTTAACCCAAAACAAGGAAATTAATTAGATAAATCATTATTTATCTTATTATTTTCTAAGAATAATTATTTAAACCTTATTTAAATAATATTCTTTGTTAAATATGACTAAATCACCCTTAAATAATTAAATAAATCATTATTTATTTGATTGTTACTCAACCACATCCTTAAAATGATAAATAAATCATTTATTTATTTATTATTTACAAATAAAGGGATTTGACCCAAGTCAAATTCCTTTTCCCTCCAACAAATATAATAAAATATTCCATAAAAGCTGGATCTTGATTTGGTTAATAATATTTTAACTATGCACCAATATCTAGACTAACTCAATATTTTTTTATAAATAGAAGGGTTTTCCCATTCATTTATCACATTTTGTTGCCTAAAGATCACTCTGGATCTATACTTTTGGTTTGACTATTGATCCACCATCATAGTCATCTTTTGTTACTATTTTTGTCTAGGTTTTCTACACCATCAAGAGAGAGGAATTCTAGATCTGAAGTGCTGAGGTCTTACAATAACCCATCCCATTAAGGAGAACAGGGAACACCCTCTTGTGTTTTCCTCCCTGGTGCCATTAATACAAAATTCATTCAATATATTCTTGTCTTGTCTATTGGATGCATGGAGTAAATCTTGTTTTTTCTACTACTTAATGTCTTCTAATGCATAGATCTAGATTTTTGCAGCATTTATCTTGATCACCTAACTGCATATATGAGGATATTAGCAGCCATCTCTGTTGTTAGGGTTGTTTGTTATGCGCAGCTAAAGTGGTCTTTTTTTCGTATGCTTGGAATTAAGATTCATACTAACAACTGGTGACTCCACATGGGTTTACAATTACGACCGCTGTCGTTTTTATGATCCTTGCATATCCAGCTGCTTCAAACCCTAGGATTTCTCTTCAGCCCCTTGTTTTTGCTTCTCTTGATGTTGTTTTTAACCTATAAAACCCTAAAATGATAAAAATTCTAACTTTCGTGTGTTTTCGGACCTATTGCGCAGGTGACAGACATCAGCTGCAACTGAGACGGAAAATTTTTCTGAAGCCTACTGCCGAGAGTGCCGAAAGTGCAGGTCGCACTTTTTGGCCCAAAACCTACGACTTGGACCCTCACGACGCACTTTTCAACCCAAAAACTGCGACCTCTGCTGAAAATAGGTCATAAACTGCGACCTGGAATTTTTACAGGGATTTTTCTGAAAGTTTTCTGGGTTTGTCTGAGCTTCTGTTCAGGGTTGTTTGACCTCCGTCTCCACCCATTTTGGACCTGTACTTGTTCTGTTTTTCTCAACTAAGTGGGAACCTAGCCCCCTAGGGCTTCAGTACCCTCCACTTTTTGTGGAAGAGTTTTTGCTGTTGCAGGTTGTCTGGAATTTCAGAGTCTTCAACCATTCTTTCAGATCTGATACCTCACCTTCAGATCCGCTTCTGATCAGCTTGTTATCCATCCAAATCACCTCATCTAGCTTTGTTTGGGTTTTCCTCTAGGGTTCACCTGGTTTCCATTTAGGAGATAGCCTTTCGCTAACTTTTTTTACAGCAATTTTTCCTCTGATTTGTTGTTTTTTTCTGCACCACTTTCCAACAGATTTTGTCTTTTAGATCCCTGTCCCTCTTGAATTTAGATCTATTAGCTTTTTAAATGTGTTTTGACTATTTTTTTACTCACCTATAGACTAGTTTTTGAGAGACCCGCCTCCTTGGGTGTAGATTATTGCATTATTAGTTGTTTATTTTCTGTTTTTGCAGGCCTATATATTGTTATTTTCAGCTATAAAGCACACTTTTTCTTTTTCTCTACAAACGTCTGGTTTAAAAATTAAAATTTACACACTTTTACACACACACCCTAAGCGAAAAAGCGCTTGGTTAACACCACCAAGAAAAGACTCTAAAAACATTGAAATCAATTGATCCTGCACCTCCATGCCCTTGTTTTGACATTGTCATCAGTTGATCTTGCACCTCCCTGCCCTTGTCAGTCGCTTTTTCCTTTGTGGCGTGTTTGTGTTGTCATCACTGCTCAACCTCCCATGGGCTCTGGTTTTCCTCAGGGGGGGCCAACACCTTTTGCATTTTTTCCCCTCCCGGTAGCATGTATCCAGGATACGGCATGCTTACCCTTATTTCCCAACCTTCTTGTTATCCGTATCCACAGATTGGTGCTCTAGCTCCCCCAGCATTAGCACCTCCTCCTCCCTTGCCTTCTCAATCCCTGCAACATCAACCACCACCCCCTCGAGGGTAGGTGCATGGACAGCAGAGAAAGACTTATCCTCTTCCCTCAAAAACGAAGAGGAAAGGAACTCAAAATCAAGTTGTCCCTGGTAATCATGAAACTAATCAAGGTAATGATCCTAACACTATGAACCAGCAACAGGGAACTCAGCCCAAGCAGGACAGACCTGTTCACACGAACAAGCCTTTTTCTTGTTGTAGTGTTCATGGCCATCACACACATGATTGTCCTCTTTTTCCATAGATGCGACAACTATGGGAGTCTCAAGCAACATTGCGAGGATATCAAGCCTCCCCTTCCGCCCCTGCCAGTGATGCGCCTAGCCAACCGGCTGTGCTTACTAATCCTTTCCCTCAACAAGGATTTGTGGCTACCGAACCACCTAAAGGTCAAGTGGCCACTCAACCTCTTCCATCTGGTACCCGTGATTACCATATTCTCATGATGAACTCTAATCAACCTTCAACCGTAGACATCAATCTTCAGACTCGGTCCCGTTAGTACAACAAGCCTCCCACTACCTCTGTCCTCGAGCCGCCTCCTTTAGTCTCTACAGAGACTCTTTCGACACCTAAGGGTACCTTGCAGATCCCTCAGCCTAGGGTGGAGGTTCATACCAAGATCCCTAAGGGACCACTAAGCCGAAATGCTGCTTCTAGAAAAGCTTCCCATTCATATAACATAGTCGATGATTTGGCACAATCCCCTGTTGCCATTCCAATGCTGGAACTCCTCCAGTCGTGCCCTTCACAACGAAAAGCTCTACTATCTGCCGTGGGCACTGTAGATCCTTCTGATGATCGATTGATTATTTTTTATGTTGACCGGTCAGAACATCCTCCTCTCCTTTCTTCCGTCACCTTCCAAATCCCAGTAAAGATCTAGAACACTAATGTTTCCCAGTGCATTATTGATGAGGGGGCATCCACCTGCGTGATGTCCACTTTGGTTTGGAAGCAACTCGGGTCACCTGAGTTGGATTTTTCCACGATCACTCTCTGAGCATGGGATGGCCATGCCTCCAAGCCCATTGGCTTATTCCGTAATTGTCCTATTACTCTTGTGGGCAAGATTGTTTGCGTTGACGTAGAAGTCATAGATGCCCCCTTACATTACACTATTCTATTGGGTCATAGCTACACTTATGCGAAGTCTGCTATCCCTTCCACAGTCCACCGCAAGATGTCCTTCCCTCATAATGGAAAGATAGTCACCATTGACCAGTTGACATATTACGAATCGAAGTCTCAGACCTTCCTTGAGTCCACTATCTCTTCGGTGGCCAACAAGCAAACCGTCGATCCTTTGACCAATGTTTCACCCGGAGTCTACAAATATTCCTCACTTCTTGGTACATTCCCTGGTCTTCCTCCTCCTGTCTCTGATCCTATCTCATTAAATGTTTGCATGATGCAATCGTCTGAGACTGCCCTCAAGCAGCCCGCCTCAGCTAGTCAGCAGCCTCCTCGCCCTCCGCAGCCTTCTCCTAGCCCTTCGATTCAGCATTCTAGACCTCCTCCTCTTGGCCCTTCAGTTGGTACTCATGAGCCTCTTTACCCTCCTAGAATGGTTCCTCCAGGCCTTAACCATTTAGGAGCGGTCCCGCCTGGCCATTACTCCTTCGGTTAGATACCATTCCTAGCTCCCCCACTAGGAATATATATGACACCTGTCATGGCCACCCTCTCTCTTCCTAACTTGACCCTTGGGATTCCTGTCTGGTACCTTGATCCTCCAGCCGCTACCCCGCCAGGTCAACCCAAACCCTACCTTGCTTTGAACCCAGTTCAACCGGTCCCCATGACTTCTTTCGCTGCAAGAATGCCTCAACCACCTGAACAGGAACCCCCTCCTGTTGTGACTGCTCCGGGTAAGAAGGGCAAAGCTCGCAAGAGGGCCTCCAAGGACAAGGCTGCCCCAACGGAACTTGCACCTCCCTTGCCCGCAAAACCCTATGCTTTGTGTGATTTCGTCTACCATGCCACCCATAACTGTCCTGAATTGCCCCGTATCAAGCCCATGGTTAAAGTTTCATTCCTTGAGTCTATGGTCCTTGAAGCCCTTGTTTCTTCCTCGACCGTAGCCAAGAGTCCTAAAACTATTCACACTAACCAACCTTGTGCGTTGTGTGATCTCCATGGCCATTATTCTCACCATTGTCCCTACCTTACACATTACCATGCCTCGTTATAGGTAGTTCAGGAGTACGAGATTGAACAAAACCAATCCTCCTCTCCCATACTTACGTAGTATGCTATAGGCCAGACTGAGGATTTATCTGCTCCCATTGAAGTTCCTCCACCTGATGTCGAAATGAAGGAGCCTGCGGCCACCATCCTCTACCTTTCATCATCCATGAGACCTTGGGTGGAAGCTCCCTTTGAATCTCCCCCTGTTGTTTCTCTTGACCTCCCTTTAGCGATCACCCTGGGCTCAACATCAGTAGATCCCTTGTCTACTTATTCTTCCATCATCCCCCATGACGATGTGCATGTGAACCTTTCTTCTCATGATGATGAGTCATGTAGCTTCGCCGCGTCATGTGGTCTCCCTTCCTCCAGTCACTCCATATTCTATTGTGATGATGACATCATGGAAGCCACGTCCACCCCTGACTTCATCTTTCCCGCCCATCAACAGGATAGCACCACCCATGCCCATGGTGACTTTCATAATCTCAGCACAAGTTACACCTCCGCTAACTCCCACACTCCACCTTACCATCGGCGTGTGAGTAGTAGACATCTTACCCAGATCACTCCCTCCTGCGAAGTGCGTTTGATTTCTACTTTGCGCTTAGGTTGCCAACATTGTTCATCATCCTTCCATTTATTGTCTTGTGGCACCTTTCATATGGACCTACTGTCCACACCTTATATCGGTTTTGCTAATGGTGCAAGTCGCTACTCCAAGAATCTAGCCTCGGCAGGTTGGGCCATTTTTACCCCTTTGCACTCCCTTGTTCTCTCGAATTGGGCATGCATTGGTACTGCTACCAATAACCAGGCCGAATATGATGCAGTACGAGGTTTATTAGCCGATTCCCTTTCACATCACATCCTCCACCTTCATGTTCATTTAGATTCCCTGCTTCTTGTCATGCAATTGAATGGTGTCTATCATGTGCATAATCCTATCCTTTTTAGAAGATATTTACGAGTGAAGCTTTTGATACGTGAATTTGAAATCATTACATTCAGTCATGTACGTAGAGAACAAAATCACTATGTAGATAGCATTGCAAACAATATTATATATTTGCATTTAGCGCACGCATTTAACACAAGACAAAAACATAAAAATATCAAAACGATGCATATCCATAGTATGTGTCGTATAATATGTTTTAGAGTCCACCCACTCTGATACATATGACATGCCCATAGCATGTTACAAAACTCAAAACTGGGGGCAACACCTACCCCTACACACTAATCACTATCTGGAGGATCCCGAGCTAGTGACTCTACTCTCACAGCTCGTAGATAGGGGATACCCTGTTCGGCCATCGCCATGCGCCGCATGACCCCTCGCCACTCAGAGGGTAGACCAATACATGGCTCTATGTACTGGTAATCTAATTCCTGCCAGCCACGGTCTGAAACACCGATCAGAAACCTCTCACATCTATGACAGATATCCTCCAGGAGGGTTGCTGCATCCTCATTTTGCTGCGACCTTGCTCCATTAGGTCCTGCGGTCCCCGATACTGTAGGTCGCCCCATATATCCAACCGATTTTATCGGTGCTGTATTTGCATACCAAAATTAAAATAATCAGTACCACATACAATTTTCTAGACCATTACATGCACATAAAATATTAGCAATTTGTCACTTACCATCAGGCCCCCATATCTGACCAGGTGGCAGTGGAAAATCCGGATCCCCACAATAACTCATCCCACTATAGGGATAGTCGTCTATATACAGTGGCATTTGGTCCCAATGAGCAAAGAACTCGGGTTAGAACACCCGTCCAACTGCCCCACCTCCTCCTCTGCACAGTAGTCTCCCCCACCGGCGCATCCTAGGCTCTCTCGGGCCCCCATCTTGGAGGTGTATGCGAGGTCGAAGTGTCGGGATATTCTTAAATAAGAACGAGCACAAAACTGTACCATATGCACAGTCATGGCTCAGTTTCTGCTTGCATAGTGATAACTGTCGTTTCAATGACAACAACATCATCTGGGCCCACCCATAGTAGGTCCCACTCAAAACACTCTCCACTAGCATCATCTGCCCTCCAGTGATGTGATGAAGAGCCTAGTTTCCCAAGATCCGCAGCACTGCTGCGGCCACAGCATGGGTCTCTAACCTCTCCAAATCCCCAATGGGTATCCGAGTCCCCTTGACTTGGAGACCTGGTCTAAAATGACACTCTACAAAATCTATGATATTCTTCCCCCACGGTAATACTGGCTGAGTGTTCCCTACCATCCCAAGTGGTGGGAGACCAGTCAGGAAATATATATCCTGGACCATCAACTCGATCAGGTTCCCCTGCACTATAAATACCTCATGGTCCGGGTCCCAATAGATGAAAATCCGGGCCAATAAGGGCTCTCCAGCTCTCATCAAAGGGTTCTCCACAAACTTCAGAACCCCAAACCTGGCCAGTGCACTGCAGACACCCTAATCCTCCCGAATTTCCGACCGTAATGCACCCAAGTCTCTTTCTCTCCAATTGATCCGTAATTCTGCCATATTTGCACAAAACCATCATATTTGTCAGAATACATATAGGAAATACTGTATCTCATCAAAAAAACCCAGTACTCAGCCAAAAAAAAACACTGGAAAACCTCTCCCTGACAGGTCACACTTTTCAGGCCCAAAACCTGCTACCCAGGTCACACTTTTGCCCCAAAAAGTGTGACCTGGCTGTGAGGAGGATCAGGGGTCTGTTCCTAAGCCCTGGGGACCTAATCTGAACTTTTAATCCATTGAAAAGAAAGAGTAGGGTTATGCCTCTTACCTGCAACTGACGGATCTCGATTCCAACGGTTGATTTGTCGGCTACGATCATCGCAAGATTTAGGGCCTTCTCTCCTCTCTACATTCACCACAGCTCCACATGAAAATGAGTGAATTTGGATGGAAAACACCTTATTAAAAGAGAAACCCTTGTTTTTTCTTTCGCTTGTTGCGACCCAACTGTAGCCCCGTTTACCAAACCGTCTGTATGGTTGGAAAGCTCTCACCGAGCCCTAAAACGAGTATCTGTTAGTTTTTAGTGATTTGATACTTCACCAGGACATTTTTTTTCCTAGAAGTGTCACTTCATCCCTCCTCAAAATCGAATTTCTTCACTTTCAATACTCGTACTGAGCGGCACCACTTTGCCCCCATACTTGTCCATGCTCGTGTCGACTTTCATCATGAGTTACCATCTTGTACTCATGTTTTCATGGTCCCCATTGGACCTTTCCTATGTGGCAGCACCATCGAGTCACCCTTGTTTATAGCATCCGAGTTGAGTCATTATTGCATTTATGGAGTCCATCCCGAGTCCCTTTGAATCCCGTTATAGTCATCCATCCTTCAATGCTTGGTCCCTCTCTCGTGTCGCACATTATGGCCTTTAGTCCCACTGTCCCCTATCCCTCATGATATTGTGTCAGTCGCTGCCAAGTCATCCATGCCCTTTATGCTCTAACAAGGGAAGTCGTCCATTCGCTACTCAGTACCCCCCATTCCATCATCATCATTGGTGTCAGTCTGTTAGTTGCTCTACTATTTTCTCTCGTGCCTTAGTTGAGGATCCCTTATTTCCTCACCTATGGTGGATCTCCTTCTGTCGACATCAGCTCATTCATTCCAGAAGACAGGTCTAGAGGGCAGTGTACCTTGGTTCCAGCTTCCACTCTTTTTCGGTGCCTCGGATCAGGCAAAGGGACTTCTTATTTCCCTTTGACTCGATTTTTTCTGAGCTCCATCTCCTTTCAGCATGATCGATATCCATATACTTGATCGTTTAGTGATGCAACAGTTGATATCGGTGATGTTCGGGTGTGTGTGAGATGTCTCAGCCCTCATGAGGGGGTGGCCCTATAGGTAGCCCCCCACATACCCAGATGACCTCTTCATCATGACCTTTTGATGCAGCTCCATACATTTGATGATGTCGGCCTTAGCCGCTTGCAGCGCCTTTTTGTTTGCATATATCAGTCATATTTTCAGAGCCCTTTCCTGTTTTCAGGGGCATCTAGGTTGCATTTATACCTCATGTACTCAAATATTATTGTACAAGTCCTGGCTATTATCCTAGGCACAATATGTATGTGGGATTCATTATTGTGTTGTTTATCTGGCTCATGTTTATGCCAGCATGTACTATATTGTCTAGTTCCATGGTTTTCCGGATGCCCTATTGTTTGTACTTTGCCTTGACGAGCATAGGTATGCCTCCCCTGCCACCTATAGCATAGGTACTTACTCATCAAAGAGACTTGTCGCACCTGTAAGTCTTGCATCCTCAGGGTTTAGTTATTTCAGCACTTTGGTCTACCTTATACTTGTCTTTCTTTGACTTCCCCTTCGATGTTTAGTGATTGAGTTCTTACAATGTACTTTGGTCATACGATTAGCTCCTAACGCTCGCACGCCGGGGGGCAATCTATTACACCATTTTTTGGTCATCTAACCTATTACCATTAGATGGACCCAAGTACACCATGTAAGACCAATTTTACCCCAAGTAAAATTGCTTTCACTATGAAAATAACTTAGTAAACCACCTTTATTAAGTTGTTTATGGTCTAAACAGGAAACCCCATGAGGAAATATTAAATAAATATACATTTGTTTGATTTTTCTCAAGGAATAATTAGTTAAACAACAGTTTAATTAATATTCCTGGTTATATTTAACCCAAAACAAGGAAATTAATTAGATAAATCATTATTTATCTTATTATTTTCTAAGAATAATTATTTAAACCTTATTTAAATAATATTATTTGTTAAATATGACTAAATCACCCTTAAATAACTAAATAAATCATTATTTATTTGATTATTACTCAACCACATCCTTAAAATGATAAATAAATCATTTATTTATTTATTATTTACAAATAAAGGGATTTGACCCAAGTCAAATTCCTTTTCCCTCCAACCAATATAATAAAATATTACATAAAAGTTGGATCTAAATTTGGTTAATAATATTTTAATTATGCACCAATATCTAGACTAACTCAATATTTTGTTATAAATAGAAGGGTTTTCCCATTCATTTATCACCTTTTGTTGCCTAAAGATCACTCTGGATCTATACTTTTGGTCTGACTATTGATCCACCATCATAGTCATCTTTTGCTACTATTTTTGTCTGCGTTTTTTACACCATCAAGAGAGAGGAATTCTAGATCTGAAGTGTTGAGGACTTACAAGAACCCATCCCATTGAGGAGAATAGGGAACACCCTATTGTGTTTTCCTCCCTAGTGCCATTAATACAAAATTCATTCAATATATTCTTGTCTTGTCTATTGGATGCATGGAGTAAATCTTGTTTTTTCTACAACTTAATGTCTTCTAATGAATCGATCTAGATTTTTGTAGTATTTATCTTGATCACCTAACTGCAGATCTGAGGATATTAGCAACCATCTCTGCTGTTGGGGCTGTTTATTATGCGTAGCTAAAGTGGTATTTTTTCGTACGCTTGGAATTAAGATTAATACTAACACTATCCATCCCCTATCTTTCCCTTAGTGCATGAGGGGTTTAGTTGTTCATAGTGTCAAATTCCATCCCTTCTCACACCATAACATTTTTACCAAAGTCGGTAGCGCTCGAATGAGTCATCCACATGAGTCTCCAAAAAACATTTGTTCAATAACAATATATGAGATAATGGATTCTATGGAAAACTCAGTATTGTATCCTCTAATCACACTCTCAAACCAAAATTCAACTTCCATCAAAATTTTATTATTTACAAATTGTAGCCTCTGAACCTCTCAGGATTCCACCCTTTGGATTCAATCAGATGTTGGTGCCTACTCTAATCATTAAGTTTCTAAATCCACTTTGCAAATATCTCTAGGAACTCAATGAAGAAAATATCCTAGAGATTAGTGAACACATATCACTACATGTATTTATTGATACTAATTTGTCACTCGCTAACCTCATTGGCAACAAAATCTAGAATTTTGGCTTCAAACCACTGACCAAGTTCTTCTTTGGTAAGGTTAAACATCCCCCTCAGTCATAATCCTCAGTCCTAGTAGCAGAACCTTTTGTTAGCACTTTTAAGTTTCTGACCTAGGTTATTGTGCACAATGTGACCAACAAAACCCCACTAGATATTGGCACTATCAGAAACACCTGTGGATTTCACAATTGAGGTCTCACCTGAGACACCTATGGGGGCTATGAGAACCAAGTTTTTGCAATTGTAAGGGGGAAGGGAATTCACTATAGGTCACCATTCTATTATACTCAATATATGATTCCAACAGTAAATCCAAATTACATATGTTCATGATAATTACAAAGATGTTTCTGAGCAAAATTAAAATAGAAAGGGGTGTCTTATTCCCTCACATTGTTAGATTAGTCTATTATACATAAAAATATTCAGATAGAAATGCAATTAAACAACAAGTGTTCAAATCCCAACACACATAAAACAAAGATAGAAGAATCCTCAACCATCTTTTATTATTACTAGAAAATATGACATATGCAATACATACGGTCTTATCACATCACTCCTTATCAGCTCACCAACCTAAATTCAGCAATACAACATTACATCATATCATAGAACAATACACCTTACAATATACTTAGAAATTCTCTTAGCTACTAACCCCAACCCATATGGCTTCTATCAATTTATACATATTTACATAGAAAAAATACCATGAGAAATACCCACGTAAACCATTACCATGGGAAGACAGACTATTGTTGATAAACTAGACCAAGTCAAAACATGGGCATTGATACTTTCAAACTTAGCTACTCACGCCAACTACTCCTATGCTTCTTCACCGTTCTTAGATTCCCAATTATCCCTTCTATATTGACGTTGCATGCTCTTCCATATATAACACTGTTACCGATGAAATAGGTAACCTGACCTCAAAACGGGAACTCTAGCCCAAAAAGACTCAAAAAACATGAAAAAACACCCCAAAAACAAAAAAATTGTATTCCAGAACGCACTTGGTTTTTTTTGAAGGTCAAATTTCAACATTTTATAAAATTATGCTAAAAACAAAATTGTTTCTTGAAAAAAGGATTGAAAAAACACCCTCAAAACAAAACCAATTGATGCTGGAATAACAAAAAAAAAAAATTGTGTCATATTTTTGACATTTTTAAAAATAGAAATAACATTTTTTAATTTTTAAAATTTAAACATTAAAAAAACCTAAAATTTAAGAAATATATATATATATATATATATATATATATATATATATATATATATATATATATATATATATATATATATATATAAAGATTAAAATTTCGAAATATATAGAAATTAAATGATAAAAAAAACAAAATAAAAATATTAAATTAAAAAAAAAAAGTTTAAAAAAAAAAATTATAAAAAATAAAATATAGAAATTAAATTTAAAAAAGAAAATGTTTATTAAATTAAAAAAAAAAAATTAAATTAAATTAAAAAAAAAAAAAAATTTAAAGAAATATATTAAATTTTAATAAATTTAGAACTAAATATATATATATATATATATATATATATATATATATATATATATATATATATATATATATATATATATATATATATATATATATATATATATATATATATTGAAATTAAAAGTAAAAAAATGAAAAATTAATTAAAAACAAAAAATGAAAAATAAAATACAATAAATTAAATAGATTTTGAAAAATAAATTAAATTTAAATTATTAAAAATAAAATAAATAAATAAATAAATATATATATATATATATATATATATATATATATATATATATATATATAAACTTAAATTAAAAATATATATATTAGATTTTATTAAATTAAAAAAAAAATTGTTAATATTAAAATAACAAATTATATTTAAAAAAAAAAATATTAAATTTTAATAAATAAATGAATAAACAAATAAATTTTGAAATAAAAAATAAATCTTAAATATAAAGAAAAAAAAAAAAAAAAACCATTGTTAAAACAAAAAGTTAAAAAACTTTAAAAATCGATTAAAAATGAAAAATTGAAAAAAATAAATTAAAAATATATTAAATAAAAAATAAAATAAAAAACAAATTAATTTGAAAATATTAAGTTTAATTTAAAAAAAAATCTAATTTTAAATACACAATTTTAATTGAAATAAAAAATATATAAAAAATTTATGTAATTAAAAAAAATAATAATAAAAAAATTAAAAATTAAAAAAAATAATATTAAATTCAAATAAATTAAAAAAAAATATACAAGATTTATTAAATTTTAAAAAATTAAATGAAAAAACTAAACATAAAATTCAATAATATTAAAAAATAAGAAAAAAAAAAAAAAAAACAAAACAAAAAAAATTAAAACAAATTAAATTTCAAATACAAAATTAAATTAAAAAAAAAAATTAAACTTTTTGAATTTAAAAAAAAAAAAATTTAAGGAAAAAAAATATTAAATACTATAAAAAAATTAAAAATAAATAAATAAATAAATAAAAAATAATTTTTTGATCGTGGTGGCGTTGCCAATCGGCCTCCTGCCCAGGTGGCGGCGGAGGCCAATTCCGGGAATTGACCTCCCGCGGTGGGAGGGCGATTGATTCTGGGAATCGGCCTCCCACGGTGGGAGGGCGATTTCGGGAATCGCCCTCCCGCGGCGGGAGGGTGATTATGATTGGTGGCGCCACCACGATCAAAAAATTCTTCTTCTTTTTTTATTTATTTTTTTAAATTTTTAATAAATTTTTTTTTTTTAATTTTTTTTTTATAGTTTTCTTTTTAAAATTTTTAAAATTTTTTAATATTTTTTAATTCCTAACAGATTTTTTTTTCTTTTGTTTTTAATTTTTAATGTTTTTTTGTTAATTTTATTTTTTTCTTTTTTATTTTTAATTTTTTTTAATTTTTTAATAATTAATTTTTTTTTTTTAATTTCAAAAAATTAAATTTTTTTATTTTTTAAATTAAATTTTTTTATTTTAAATTTAAATTTTTTTAATTTTTTTTTTTTTTTTAATTTAATATTTTAGATTAATTATTTTTTAAAATTTAAAATTTATTTATTAAATTTATTAAATTTGAATTTAATTTAATTTTTTTTTTTAATCTTTTAGTTTATTTAGTTTTTCATTTTTTAAATTTATAAATTGTTTCATTTAAAAAAAAATTATTTGCACGTGGTTTTTTTCATTTTTTTTGTTTTTTAATGATAGTTTTTTTTATTTTAATTTTCTTTTTCAATTTTTTTTTTTAATTAATTAATTTATTTTTTTATTTTTTTAATTTGTATTTTTTTTCTTCTTATTATTATTTTTTTAATTTAATTTTTTCTTTTTTGTATTTTATTTTTTTTTATCTAAATTTTAATTTTGTAATTTTAATTATTTTTAAATTTTCTATTCTATTTTTTTTTTAATTATATGGTTTTTTTTAATAACTTACAAAAAAATGTTTTTGATGTTTTTTTATTTTTTTATTTTTTTTTGGTTAATTTTTGTTTTTTTTTCTTTAAATTATGTGTTTTTTTTCAAATTTTGTTATTTCTTTTGATATAATTTTCGAATATTTTTGTTTTTTTTGTTTAAATTTTTTATTTTTAGGAGTTAATTTTGTTTCTTTTTTTACATTTTTATTGGTTTTTTTTATTGTTTATATATATATATATATATATATATATATATATATATAAGTTTTGTGTTTTATTACCAACATGAAAATCACCACTCTAAAAAAAAAGTTGATGATGCATCAATACGTTTCAAAATTAGCATGAAAATCACCGCTCTAAAAAAAAAGTTGATGTTGCATCAATACGTTTCAAAATTAGCATGAAAATCACTAAAATTTTAAAACAAATATTTATACTTCATAAATAAAAATATTAGAGTGTCAAAAATGTGCACAAAAAAAAGGGGGTGATTCTGCATCACCACTTTTCAAAATCGGGTGCTTTTTATGCTACCAAAAAAAAGTAGGTAACAGTGCGGTTACCTATTTCATCGGTAACCGTGTTATATGAAGATGTTACAACACACTGTTTCTACTCCCTCTATCTATGCACATTGCAAAAACCACCTTATAATATTGGGATTCTACCAACCCAAAACTTGCCTCAAATGTGCTTTCATTTTAGGGAGTCAACCTTAAGGTGGGGTAGAGGATTCAATATATCCTTCTAGTTCTTTGAGGAGACCTAGGTGGTTTATGTAAAAATTAAATAATGCTTAGGAGTGTGTTGAGGCTCTTAGGAGAACATTCAGGGAGATCATGCCTCTAAAGAAGTTTCTGAACAATATGGAAGTAATGAGTAACATAATTGAAAATGCAACAAAGGAAATGTCAATTCTATGTGGCTCTTCAAGAACTTCCTTCCTTGCCACTGGGGAGTGTTGATGTTTGTAGCATTGGACAAGAACTTCCATATAATTCTAGTTATTAGGAGATGTGAAATTATATAAATCCTTCAACTTTAGAAAATTTTCTTCAATTAAGTAATTAATTAAAGTGAAGTGTTTTTTTATAAAAGAAAGTTTAATCTAATAATATTTAAATATTTTTTACATTAATGAATTAGATGAATCTTAATCATTTATCTCAAGTGAGGTCATATCTAATCTCAACCATTAATCACTTTGGGGATTAGGGTTAATTGATTTGGTCATAAGTCATGATTGTAAAAAGGAAAGGCTAGGAAGAGGAAAGGCATAAAGAGTATTTTTGGACAAGAGATTGATAAAGGTTTTTTCTCTAGTGTTCAATAGAGAGTGATAAAGGATTTTCACTCATGAGAACTTGTTATAAAGGAGGATAATATAAAGGAAATGCCAATGGGAGGAGTCCTAGTAGCCATAAATTGAAGGAAAAATATTTGAAAAACTATATAGTAATGGAAAAAATAACAGTTCATATAGGCCATATTTTCATATAGCCACATTGTACAGTTACAAGCTACACTATAAATCAATAGCTGTAGGTCATCCAATAGCTACTGACAACCAAAACATGGTTGCAGGCCATAGATACTCACAAGAAATAAGACAAGGGCACAAGAAGGTCACAGCTAAGCCATACAAGCTATATAGATATAAGTGTAATGGGTTTTCTTTAATAGGAATTTCCCTAGGTTTTTATCGTAAATTGTATTTTTTCCTTTGTGGGAAATTTTCCCATTCACGGAACCCTTGTATTCTTTGAATAAATTTAATGAAGAGAAGATTTAAATGGAAGAAAATGTATGTATGCTTGTGTGGAATTGGTTTCATTTGTTTATGTGTTCGTTATGTGTTATATTCTTTGCATGACTAGCTATAGGTGTTTTTATGTTGCATTAGGGGCTCGCCTACATAGGGTTTAGGGTAGTGCCCCCCCCAAAAAAAATTAGTCGAACCCAAGGATGGTTGGGAAAACTCAAGGATGAGTAGAGGACCTACCCATGGTTTTGGGCAAGATAGTTTTTCCCATGGTATTATGAATATCTGGTTAAGGGAACTAAAATTATGTTCTAATCCAGGGTTAATGGATTGTGGCTTTATGAATTATTTTTCATGTATATAATGTATTGTAAAATTGAAAGGAATAAATGAAAAATCATTCTGCTTATCCCGATTTTGGGTTCTAGGAGAACAATATTTGTGTATATTTTTCAGTTCTCGCCATTGTATATCTTTCTGTTTTGAAGAAATTGTTTGGAGGTAATTTCTGTACAGGGTTATAACCTTCATTCTATTGTAATTTTTATTTTCCTAGTTAAAAATCCTAGTAGCGCATTTTATTCAGTAAACAAAAATTTAAATTAATCTACATAAAGGAAATTGCTAGGAAGTGATTTTGCCAGTTTATAGGGGTTATAAAATTTAATATCTAGCAAGTTTCATATGGAAAATGAATGCTAGATATTTATACACATATTCAAAGGGATACATGTATAATATGTGCTACCTCTCAAATTAGTAGCTTTATGAAAGTTCAAACCATGGTGCCATTGGGATAAGCACACTTGGGAAATGCATCACTGTCATCGTAGTCAAATTCTCCCTTCACTTTAGATCAACTTCATGAAGCGAGAAAGGGTGTCACAATCTATGGAAATGAACCTATGAAGTATATCATTGTTATGCACAATACAACTCACTTCAAATAACACACATCTTAATATATGATTAGATAGAAAATTATAAACTAATAAGACACCTTAAGAATATTCAACAAAGAATTAGGGCATAAATCACCATAATGTAATGAGGGTTAGGAGCTAGTTAATAAGTTATATATCTAAAATAAAGATATGCTATCATAGAAAATACCAACCAACACTTATATTTCACTCAATAAATACAAGAATAAGTTGTCTTTAAGTGCACAAGAGTGAAATTTGTTTTCATAGAAAAAGGGTAAGATATATTCTTGAGTTACACCTTCACAATATGCTAAGATAAGACAACCTTACTACCATCCACAAATTCTAGATATGATTTATGATAGAAAAATATAGAAAATGCAAATTTAGTGTTAAGAAAAGCAAACCAAGAGTGCCCAAATGCACTTAAATCCAAAGATATCGGTTTCCTTTCCTACATAAATGAATATATCATGTAAAATAGCACAACAATGATTCACTTACAAGATGGGTGATAAATAACCATACAATTAGAACAAACTTGTAAAATTAGGTGGTGTCCTTATAGGTTTCACCAAAATTATCCAAGTTGAAATATAAATGCAATTAAGTATTTAGAAGATGAATTTCACCATTATACTCACAAGATGAGCCTTATAACAATCTAAGAATGAAGTATAAGTTATAATAACATTGGAATGCACCTTTAAGGGGCAAGCCGTAACATTCAGATTTTGACCGAATTTAATTTTAAAGTTGCAATTTATTTTCTAGAGTTAAACAACACCTTAAATCATCCAAAAATGTTAAATAAAACCTTTTAACACAAAGGTTAGAATTCAACAATTAAGCACAAATCCTAGGACAAGTATGTTCAAGAAATGAAATAAACTAATAGATTCCTCTAGATTATGGACAAATATTTTTATTTGATTTTATCTTTAATGATTTTTTTTTCAGTATTTTTATATTTATGAGATAAGAAAGAAAATAATTTGTATTTTAAAATTTTTTGGTTGGTTTTGGGAGTTATATTTTGTGTTTTATCTCCACTTAGAGCTTATGTGTTAAAATATCAAAGTTCTATGTAAAAATTTAAAATTTATTTGCAAAAACTTAAAATTTTTATGTAGAAAACTAAATGTACATGTAGAAAATTGAATGTAATTTGCAGAAAACTAAATGGAACTAAACATACTTTTCAGAAATTTAAATATAATTTGCAGAAAATTGAATGTACTTTTCACAAAGTTGAATGTACTTTCAGAAAATAGAAGGTACTATGTTGTTACAAATACTTGGAATGCAAATTTCTTCTTCTCAACATTTTAGATCAGCAATTGTAGATATAACATAAACTTAAGGATCATATGAAGACATCCAAGCACAAATATGAGACACTGAGAGTTAGGTCCAATGACTAAGGAAAAACCCACAAGGGGAAAACCCAAATGATTCTTCTTCAATAAGATTTTTTCAATTGTTTAGCAGAGTATAAAGAGAGAGAGAGAGCGATTGGGAATGAATAAAGTCACCAACGTTTGATAAACTTGCAGTTGAAGTGCTATTGCTATTTGTTTGAAGATATTATCTCGCTTTTAATTAGACCTTGTCCTTCACACTTTCTCGAACTATTCCCTTGCTCTTACTCTTCACTTTCTCTCACACTTCTCTTGCACACACTCAACTCTAGCTCTCCTTCTTCACAATGAACATGTTACTCTCAACTCTCACTTGCTCTTGCTTAAACAGATGAGAAAGGAGAGGAGTTAAAAAATGAATTCATTCCTTGAGCCAATAATAGGATAATTGAATTCCATGAGGGAGGCATTATTTGAGGAGAAGTGTAAATTATCCCAATAATAGAGAGAGGGGTACAATTTCCTTGAAGAGTTACAATTTGATTTAGGGAGAGAGAGAGTTACACTTAGACATGAGAGAATATCTGGTGAGAGTTACAAATCAAATTGAATGAGGGGGTTACAAGTGCATTTAATGAGGAGTTACACTTTTGTCATACATTAAATTAGTGAGGGAGAGTTACATTCTCTTAAGTGTGGAGTTACTATTTTATTCCAAAAGAGAGGTTCAAGTTGCTAAGTAAGAGATTCTCAATTTAATTTACTTATTTCATGAGAGAATTCATTTTTATTAATCCATTAAATGTGAAATACTTTAGACTATTTTATAAATAGTATAATAATAATAATAACAATAATACTAGTAAAGATAAAAATATGAATTCTTGACTTGTACAATCATGATTGATTTTATTTTAAAGTGGATTCCATATGTCGAGACCATCCTTGATCATTTAGACATGAATTTCTATTTTTGGAAAGTCACTTCCAAATTGAGACGTGACTTACTATTTTTGGAAACACATATTAGAATTGTTAGAAATGAAATTTTATCATAGGTGGTTCAAACATAATTTAAAGATATGGTTTCTTCTAGGAGAAAATAATCTTTGAGTTGTCAAATTTTAACACTCCCTCTCAGCTAGGGATGAATTTCTTTCTGCATCAAATATCTCTACTTCCTGTGATCTCTTTCGTTTATCTCATTTCAACTTTGTTTTGTAACATCTGTAACAATGAAGTCATAATCTAAAGAAGAATCATCCACTTGACACAAATTTGGAAAGGAAAGAACCATCACATGTCACATAGAAAAGGATTATACTCAACCATTTTTCATCTCAAAAATTTAGGTGATAGAACACGTGCATCACATAGAGAAGAATCAAACAAGTCACACATAAAATAATCAAACACAACAAAGTGTCAAGTCGTGGATCACCTGCATCCTAGACAAGTCTCACTACACCTATTGGTCACATAGATGGCTCTTCACATGTCCCAAACTATGGGTCAGATGCATACTGAGGCCTACTCTTGTGGCATACACTACACAAGAGGTCCCTCATCCTTAGGAGCTTTCTAGGATCATTCCCTAATCCTGTGAGATCTGACAGGTGGGAAAGGAAACTCAGTGTCCTTGATCAATTTTGACCCCCTCCCAGAAGGGTCATGTCCATAATTCCAATTTTCTCTCTAAAAACCAAGAAATTCCCTTTTGGTAAAGGCTTTGTAAGAATGTCAATTATCTGATCATCAGTGGAGATATGATGGAGCCTCACTGCTCCTCTTTGCACCATATATAGGATATAGTGATACTTGATCTCATTATGCTTGGACTTGTCATGAAACACAAGATTTTATGCAAGACGAATCCCACTCTTATTGTTACAATATATAATTTTTGTGTCTGGAACTTGCTCAAATAGTTCCCCAAAAATCTTGCGTAGGAAAACTTCCTCATATCTAGCCATGCTAGCAGCAATGCACTCAACTCAAGTTGTACTTAGCACAACATACTTCTAATTTCTACTCATCCAATAGATCATGACATATCCCAAGCTAAATACGAGCCCATAAATTCTCTTTCTATCAACCGAATTATCTGCCCAATAAGAATCAGTATATCCACGAAGTCTTACATTTTAAGCGGTATATTTCAATCCTAGATTTATAGTTCCATGCAAGTGTCTAAGTACATGTTTTGAAGAAATCCAGGGGGTGAAAGGGATCAATCATATGCTGAATTAAAGTGTTTACAATAAAGAATATATCAGGCCTAGTGTTTACCAAAAACATTAAAGCACCAATGAGCTGTGTATACTCTATGGGATTTTCTAGACTAGGTCCTGCATCTTTGCCACATAATTTCTTAAATTTCATTTCCATAGGAGTATGCATGGAATTACATTCTACCATATCAAATATTTCAAGAATATTAACAACATATTTTCCTGGAGAAATTTAAATTTCACCGAGTCTTTGAAAAACCTCTAGACCCAGAAAGTAGTGCATCAAACCAAGGTCTTTCATTTCAAATTCAGAAGCTAACTCCCTCTTATATAGGAGGATAAGAGTTCCTCCTCCTGTCAATAATAAATCATCAACATAAAATACCAAAATAGAAGGTATACCTTGGACTATCTTGAAGTAAAGTTTTGGGTATGCACTACTTCTTGTGAAATCAAGCTTTATCAGGTAGCTATTAATGCGAGCATACCAAGCTATTGGAGCTTGATTCAACCCATATAAGACTTTATTTAGTTTGCATACATGAGTTTCCCTATCATGCTCTTGAAATCCTTGTGGTTGTTCCACAAATACATCTTCCTTGAGAAAGCCATACAAGAAACTTATTTTCACGTCCATTTGGTGAAGAGTCCATCCCTGGCTAGAAGCTAAGCAACAATAGATCGAATAATAGTATATCGAGATACTAGTGAAAAAATATCATCATAATATATTCCCTCTTTCTAAGATAATCCTATAACTACAAATTTAACTTTATATTTTCAATACTACCATCCGCACCATGTTTAATCTTAAACAACCACATGGAAGTGACAACAGATTTACCTTGAGGGGTAGGAACCACTTCCGAGACATCATTTTGGATGATGGAATCATATTCTTCAGTCACAGAATCTTTTGAGACTTGTTCCTTTTCAACTTATTCAAATGTGCATGGTTATGCCTGAATGATGTTGCTCATGGCAACAACATACTCTTGAAACCGACTTGGCTTCTTATTTTCTTTGAATGTTCCTCTTGGGGCAATGTGTTGTTCAACATCTTGAAAGGTATCTCGCAGTGATAATGGTCTCTTTATGGTAGAGGGATCATGTGGTGGAGGATCTAGAGGATCCATGGAACCCATTGGATTATCACCAAGGTCATTCTCAGGTTTTGGTTGAGACTCAAATGGAAGCTCTTTCTCATTAGTGACTTTTCTTTTAGCAATGCAGGAGGAGTAGAGTCTCTTGCTTTTCTAAGAGATGCATCTTCATCAAATGATATGTCTTTGCTAAACTCAATATTTCTTTACCAGATACATAGATCCCATAAGCTTTTGAATTATCACAATAACCAACAAACATACCTTTTATACCTGAAACTTCTAGTTTGTTCCTTTTCTATTTCGACACATGGAAGTACACCAGACAACCAAATATTCTCAAGTGACTCACCTCAAGCCTTTTACTAGTGAATACTTATTCAAGGCCCGATGAGGATTTTTGTTTTGCACATAAACAACTATATTTTCATCTTCTCTCCACATAAACTTCAGTAGCTTTTGATCATGCAACATGGCTCTAATCCATTCCATAATGGTTCTATTCTTCCTCTCAGCCACACCATTATGTTGTGGATTGTATGGCGCAGTGGTTTCTTTCTTTATTCCAGTGTCTTTTCAAAGATCATTAAACTCATTGGAGGTGAAATCTCCCCCATTATCAAATCAGAAATCTTTGATCAACTTTCTTGTTTGATTTTCAATCAAAGCCTTGAAATCTCTGAACATGTAAAATTCTTCCCCTTTATTTTTCAAAAAGAATATACATGTCTTGTGAGAAAAATCGTCAACAAAAATCATGAAATGAAAATAGCCACCAAGATAAGTAACATGCATAGGTACACATAAATTAGAATGTATGAGTTGAATCGCCTGACTAGTTTTTGCTCTGCTTGAAGGGAATGGTCCCTTTATATGCTTTACCCCTGCACATCCTGGGAAAATCCTTCATGATCCATTCTGATATTAGGCATTCTAGAAACCATCATCCTTACATGAGGTAAGGCTTTGTAGTGTAGGTGAGAAAATATTTTGTGCCATAGCTCACAATGGAGATCGGTATCATGGACCAATGCATGAATGGGTTTACCATTGAGTTTGTAAATCCCTTCACATATTGATCCAGTAGTGAAGGATTCTCTCATACTTGATTTCAAAGGCCAAGTTATAAATTTTCAATTAATAAAATAAAATTTCATTCCTTTATCTTCTAGAGCAAATATGGATAAATGATTCTTTTTCAAGCCAAGTTCATACAAAACGTCTTGCAGAAAAATCAATTTGCCATCATCTAAATGAAATGAAACTCATAGCCTTTAACTTAGTGAGGTTAATTATCTCCAAGGATAATATTTAAATTAGTCTCCCTCTCAACTATATTAGAGAATTCCTATTTGTAAGGAGTAAAATGTTTGGAAGTGTTAGCACAGTTCTATGCTAAGTCATGAGTGTGTTTTAAATTTTTTGTTTCTAGGATAAAAATTTGTAAATTTAAAAAAAAATTAGAATGCTACTGAAAATTATGGTAGCAACTGTTTTAGCTCTATTGGACAGTCTTTTTTAATTATTTTTATTTCTTTTTTTCCTTTACCTGATGCTACCGGAAAATCCGGTAACCTTCCCGTTTAAAAATAAAAATAAAAATAAAGACCGCATCGGCTTTTGTGTTAGCCACATGTTCCCGTTATCAACTACGTTTTAATTTTTTTTTTTTCATATGAGTTATGTCACGTGATAGGAAAGGTTTACATTGATTCATGTTGATTTGAGTCATGGTTATATGTGGAGCAAGCTAGGTTTCAATTCATAGTTAATAAAAGCCAACCATTGTTTGTCTTGTCTGTCTTCTGAGTTGTTATATCTACATGTTGAGGTACATATTAAGTGTCAAGATAGATCATGTATATACAATTTTAATGTGATGACCATTTGGTTTGATCACGCATGAATGTTGCCGAAATTTTAGGCTTGACATAATCATATGATGGAGATGACTGCTAGCTCTAGCTCCGTTCAGCTCCAGCCACCTGTAGTGGATTACCTGAAACACAGAAGCCAACTAAATTTAATCATGATTACCACAAGGTGTGTTATATGGTCCAAGATATTTCCCATTATGAAGAAATCTCATGCATGGAAAGGTGAACCAACATTTCATTTTAAAAACCATTAGTTTTGAGTTTATTTGTTGGTGATTGATAAGTTACAGTGAGCAGCTTGAAGAGGGAGACCCAATTTTCAGACAGTTTGCATTGAAGATACAGCAACACCTGTTAGGTGAGCTCCCCTAATCTTGACACCTATCAGATTGTAGAAAACAACCTTCTTTATTGTTGAAGATGACTAAAAAAGGAGGAAAACTAAAATATATTGAACCTCAAGGAGTTGACTTAGTTGATGCTAAGTCGAATGTGAGGAGGTTCTTTGTGTAGGTAGGGTGGTATCCATTTTGTTCAATATTAGGAAGATTTCATCTAGGAGTAGCTAAGGAATTTACCCTCTCATTCGATGGGCAAGAAGAAAATGTCTATGGCCTCAGATTGTAGGAATCAGAAAAGTTTATTACTGAAGCTTTCCACCTCCCACATGAAGGAGAAAAATGGTTCAAAGGCCAAGTCATCACTGGAGGAGACCTCAATAGTTTCATAAAATATGAACATAGAGACCCTAACTGGGCTAAAGGGATTCCCAATAGTTATCTCAAGAATGAATGGGTTGAAACTGTCAAGCTCATCAATATTTATCTTACCTATGAGAGGAGGTATACTGTTTTTTTCTTTATCATATGACGTTTTTGTTTCACATTGCAGGTATGAAGACCCTCAACCTACCTTTCTTTCTACTGAAGAGCTTGAATTAGATGTCAGAAAATAGACAAACTCATGCAGCTACATCAGAGTATAGATTATATCATCAGACTCTTATCAAGGTATTGGTTATTGAAAAACTCAGGAAAAGAAATCAGTCATGGGAACACTTTTTGTTTTACAGGGTAGGCCAACCTACACCTACACTAGATATTCTTGCTCAACTATCTCCAACTTCACAACAACATCCTCAACCTGCCAAGAAGAAAGGGAAAAGTCAGAAGCCACATTAGGGGAATTTTGAGGTCTAAAATGGGCCTCCTAAGGAAATTATAAAATAATAGTGGAAATAATAAAATAATATTAGATTACATCATCAAATTTTAGAGGGAAAAAAGAATAAAATAATAATAAAATATTAAAACTATATTTTCAACTCGTATTTTCAACATATCTCCCTAAGTTTTTACACAAATTTCGAGCGGAAACACTCGTTGGATGCATAATTTATTTCTCATCCAAGGAGTACCCATGTTCCATACTTTCGATGGACCCTACTATACGAAAAATGAGAAATACATGAAAAACGTGATTGCAATCACAATTTTTCATGTATTTCTAATTTTTCATGTAGGAGGGTCCATCGAAAGTATGCAACATGGGTACTCCTTGGATGAGAAATTAAATTTTGCATCCAATGAGTACTCCTGCTCGAAATTTGAGTAAAAAATTAGGGAGATAAGTTTAAAATACGAGTTGAAAAAGTATTTTTATTATTTATTATTTTTTATTCTTTTAAATTTTTTACTCCAAAAATGGTGAATCATCCCCCATGGTTGACATCATTATCTTCAATCATATTTGGTTCTTATAAAGTTTATTTTGGTTGTACATTTTTCTTAGGAGGCCCATTTTAGACTGCAAAATTCCCCTACCTAATGACTACTTCATTAGTTGGTAAGAGGAATAAGAGAAAAGCCAAGAAGGAGAACATCCACAAAAAGGCTAAAGGCATAAAGGAAAAATATCCTTCAACCAAGGTTGAAAAGAAGTTGGAGAAAGGATAAGGTTCATTGACCATAAAACCCAAATCAATGAAAATTTTGCCTCTTATTTCTCCTTTTCCCAAGGTTTATAATAGAGCACGAAGAGGAAAGTTTGTAATTGCAGAAAAATCCAAAGAGAAGGTGCAACCGGAAGTTTCCGAAGCAAGCATTCAACAAAATACTCAGAAGGAATATCATCCCACCAAGTCTGATGAGGAGCTCCTGAAGGATGCAAGGTATGATATTATCAGCAAGAGAAGATAAAAATATGCAAAACAAGTTGCTGGCAGCATGAAAATAAATGCAAGAGACAACAACAAATTTAGGTTGAAATCTAAAGTCCTTCATAATCTAAGTTTGCTGACATAAGTCATAGAGGCAATATGAAGGGTTACAGACTATAACTCCTTCAATTGCAGAGTCTAGTGGGTCCAAAAAGAAAGACAAGGGTAAAGCCCCTTCAGACCAGCAAATAGGATCCTCAAAAAGAAGAAAAATCCAGAAGAGTTCAAAAGAGAAAAATACCATTCCCAAAGAGACAACCACTAAGACCACAAGGTCAAAATCAACAGTTGACAAACAAACAGACTTGGGAAAGCTTGCAGAAGTTGCAGCTCATATGGAGGAGAGGTAAAAGGATATCCCAATGAAATACCTTTTTTCCTACTAATTATATTTTTGAACAAGCTCAATCTTCAAAATGTATATGTCTGCACAAATTTTTTTAAGTATTTTCTATGCATTTTTGAAAAAGAAATAGAGTGCTACCAAAAATTTCGGTAGCATTACAATTTTTGCGCAGTTACATATTTTTACCAGAAGTTCCGGTAGCACATGTTTTAAATGATATTTGACAGCTGTCAGCAGAGTTTCTGAGCAAGTACAAGGATGAAAAGGACTCATAAAAATATGGAAATTTCAAGTGATGATTGATAAGTGGTTTTGAGGTTGTTAAAAGTCACATTTAATGAAGACACATGGTTATTAAAGAACCAAGGTCATGGAGAGACAAATCAGTAGACAAGGGGATAACATGTCAACATACCTAGCAGCACAATTCCAACTTTCTTCTTTCTTCTTATCTACATCTATCTTGTTAGTTATATTTCGATAGGATATATATTTAATAACTCCTATGTAATGTGAGGAAGAGTGGATCCTTATTTTTAGGAGAGATGGAGTTAGTGCCTCTCTCTCTATAAATATCATTTGTAAATTTCATTTCAGGGTTGGATTTTGGCTTACCTGAAGAATTTATCATAATAAAGAAAACTCATTTTTTCACTCCATGTTGGAGGATTTTGCGATTCAAGGACTATCTAATATATAGTGTGTTTCTCTCACTGTTTTATTCTTCTGATTTATGAGTTTCAAAATATAGTAAAGTGTGAGTGAGAGAACTGTTAGAGGATCTAAAAGTTAATTATCTGTTGTTTAGTCTTCCGCAAATCATATATATGTTGAGTAGATCATGTTAGTGAAGTTTTCATGAAATATTTATGAAATTATTTATGCATGTATTCTACTTTCTAAATGTTTTTTCCTTTACATAAAACAACGTTTTTGTAAAAGGCCACTCTTGTAGCTGTGTGACTGATTTAGGATATCAATATTTCTTAGATTGAGTACCAGTTATCTGTCACCTTTCATTTGTTGCAATCTTCTCCCCTATACTACCAATTTACCCATACAATTTATACTTGCCACAACTTCCCAAATGCATGAAAGTCTAAAAGAGTAAAAATATTTTCAAACTCTTTAAGAAGCCATCCCACCACTCAAAAATTTTTACTTTGAAATGAACTATGACATGTAAGGCTTACTCCTTTGCAGTCAAGGAGTGACTCCTTGCACTAACATATTTGACATTGTTGTTGGGGAGGTGAATTGAAGTTTATCCCTAGGTGAATGACAAAGTTATAAGTCTGGTTTTGAGGTGTACAATTCCAGTTGTCTTTTTAGACTGCTTTACACCTGGCGACTCCATTATTGAATTTTTGGCTCCTAGAAGGGATAGAACCAAGGATAACCCATATTCCCCTTTGAGAATTTTAGTCCCTGATCCTGAGAATCTAATGAAGAAAAATATTAAACGATATTTTGTTTCCTCTGCTACTATTTTCTCAAAGGTTGTCCCTAAAGAAGCGTTGCAAACTATGTCCCCTGATTTTACAGAAAATCCTGTACCTCCCTCATTTTCCAGCCAGCGAATAGTCTCTACATCAAGTGTCGGTGCTTCATCATCTGTTGTTCACAATCCACCAATTTTTGTTACACAAATCCCAGCAACTCATACCATGGAAGGTCAAAACCCCCCTAATAGAATGGATGCAATTTTTGTTATAGGGTATGCCCCTTTGGTTTTACCTCAACCTATTAATGCATTAATTGCAGGACACTATCTCAAGTATATGCCTAAATTTAGTGGTGAGGGAGAGGTAACAGCTGAAGAACACCTTGCTGATTTTTATACCTATGATGACAATCTGAATATTGAGTTGAGTTGAGTTGAGTCGTGGTTATACGTGGAGAAAGCTAGGTTTCAATCCGCAGTTAAGAAAATCCAACCATTTTTTGTCATATCTGTCAGCTGAGTCGTTATATCCACATGTCGAGGTACGTATTAAGTGTTAACGTAGATGGTGGATCTACAATTTTAATGTGACGACTATTTGGTTTGATCACACATAAACACCACTGAAATTTTAGGCTTGACACAAGGATATTATGGAGATGACTGCCATCTCCAGCTCCATTCAGCTCCAACCACCTGTAGCGTATTATCTGAAACACATCAGACAACTGAAGTTAATCATGACTACCATAAGGTGTGTTATACGGTCCAGGATATTTCCCATTATGAAGAAATATCATGCATGGAAAGGTGAACCAACATATCATTTTAAATCATCGAAATAAAGGGAAAACCATTAGTTTTGAGTTTATTTTTTTGTGAATTAGCAGTTCCAGTGACCAGCTTGAAGAGGGAGACCCATTTTTCAGAAAATTTGCATTGAAGATACAACAATGCCTATTAGGTGAGATCCCCTAATCTTGACAACTATCATATTATATCAACAACCTTATTTATTGCTGAAGATGAATAATAAAGGAGGAAAAATAAAAGGCATTGAACCTTAAGGAGTTGACTTAGTTGATGCTAATCCAAATGTGAGGAGGTTATTTTTATAGGCTGGGTGGTATCCATTTTTTCAAGATTAGGAAGCTCTCATCTAGGAGTAGCTTATGAATTTTCCCTCTCATTCGATGGAAAAGAAGAAAATGTCTATGGCCTCTTATTAGTCTTATGCAAATCATATATATGTTGAGTAGAGAATGTTAGTGAAGGTTTCATGAAATATTTATGAAATTCTTTATGCATGTATTCTGCTTTCTAAATGTATTTTCCTTTACATAAAATAGAGTTTGTGTAAAAGGCCACTCTTGTAGTTGTGTGACTGATTTAGGATATGCATATTTCTTATATTGAGTATCAGTTATCCATCACCTTTCATTTGTTACAATCCTCTCCCCTATACTACCAATTTACCCATGCAGTTTATACTTGCCACAACTTGCCAAATGCATGAAAGTCTAAAAGAGTAAAAATCATTTCAAACTCTTTAAGAAGCCATCCCACCACTCAAAACCTTTTACTTTGAAATGAATTATGATGTGTAAGGCTTACTCCTTTGCAGTCAAGGAGTGACTCCTTGTGCTAATAGGAAGCACCAATATCAACTAACTGGTTATCAAATAAATCTGGAAAACAAGAACTAGAAAGAGTAGAAACAAGAAAATATTCTGATTGAGTTTCTGATGCATTATTTATATATCTTGGATTTATTGTTTTCTTAGGATGCCCTTTAATTGATTTTTAGAGGAATATTTTCTATAATCAAATTTGTTTTTGAAACTAGGAGTTATTCTTCTTTCTTTACAATTACGACCAAAATGATCATGTTTTTTTACAGTTAAAGCATCTAAATTTTGAAATTTATATACTCCCTTTATTTGATTTGAAATCATAATTATTTTTATTACCTTTCTTTATCTTTTCATAGGCTAAAAATGCAGTAGTTTCTCCTTCTTCATTATGTTAAATTCTCCCTTTGGAGATCATTACGGCCTCCTCTTAGATACACTTTCCCAGGAGCTCATCAAATGTGGGAATAGTGTTGATGTTGTTGATGGTGATGATAAAATTCTCCCAAGCAGGAGAAGTGCCTCCAAGCCCAACCAACACCATTTCTTTGTTGGGTATAAATTAACCAATTTTTGATAGTTGATTCCTAATTTTAGTCATTATCAGGAAGTATGCTTGAACCGTGTCTCCTCTATTCATCTTGATGTTCTTCAAATGCTTCTTAAAGGAAATAATATGGTTCAAGTTACTAATTGCAAACATGACATATTTTTTTCATACATTTCTTTAGATTTCTTCAAACCAAAAACATATGTAGCTATATTATCACTAAGAGAATCAATGATAGTTTTTCTATCTTTGATTTCACCCTTTTTATATTTGGATTTGACAACATCACGTGCATTCTCTGGTGGATCAACTATTGTGTCTTCAATATACTCCAAAAATTTGTGTTCTTCAAGAGTGATATCTACCCTTGCTTTCCATGGAACAAAGTTTGAAGAATCATTCAACTTCTCCTCTCTTTTGAAGTAGGATGAATTCATCTTAATCATAAAACTTTGGCAGAAAGTGGGGTCTCTTCCGATGATGTTTGATCTCCTTGGACTTGTCTTCACCGAGACTCTGATACCATGTTAAAATATGAAATTTCTATGCACAAATTTAAAAATTATTTGTAGAAGCTTGAAAGTTCTATGCAGAAAGCTGAATGTATTTACAGAAAATTGAATGTAATTTCAACAAAACTTAATGGAACTAAATGTACTTTGAAAAAAGATCAATTTAATTTGCAGAAAAATAAATTTACTTTGCATAAAGTTGAATGTAATTTGCAGAAAATTGATTGTACTTTTCATAAAATTGTACTATGTTGTTACAATTACTTAGAATGAAGCATTCTTCTTCACAAATTTTCAGATCAACAATTGTAGATAGAACATAAACTTAAGGATCATATGAATACAACTAAGCATAAATATGAGACACTAAGAGTTATGTCCAATGACGAGGGAAAACCCCACAAGGGGAAATCCCAAATGATTCTTCTTCTATTAGATTTCCTCAATTTTTTAGCATAGTACACACACAAAGAGAATGAGAATGAATAAAGTCACCAATTTTTTATCAACTTGAAACTCAAGTGCTATTTATCTTTACTTTAAGATCTCCTCTTTCTCTTAATTAGATCTTGTCCTACACGATTTCTCTTGCTCTTTTGTTTCTCTTACTCTTCACTTTCTCTGACACTTATCTTTCACACACTCAACTCTATCTCTCTTCTTCACAATGAATATGTTACTCTCAACTCTCACTTTCTCTTGCTTAAATAGATGAGAAAGGAGAGAAGTTGCAAAATGAATTCATTCCTTGAGCCAATAATAGGAGAATTGAATTCCATGAGGGAGGAGTTACTTGAGGAGAAGTGTAACTTATCCCAAGAATAGAGAGAGAGGTACACTTGTCTTGATGAGTTACAATTTGAATTAGGGAGAGAGAAAGTTACACTTAGACATGAGAGAATATTTGGTGAAAGTTATAAATCGAATTGAATGAGGGAGTTACAAGTGCATTTAATGAGGAGGAGTTACACTTTTCATACATTGAATTAGTGAGGGAGAGTCACATTCTCTTAAGTGTGGAGTTACTATTTTATTCCAAGAGAGAGGTTCAATTTTACAAGTAAGATATTCTCAATTTAATTTACTTATTTCATGAGAGAATTCATTTTTATTAATCCATTAAAGGTGAATAAATTTATAATATTTTATAAATAATGGTATCATAATACTAATAATACTAGTAATAATAAAAATATTAATTCTTGACTTGTATAGTCGCGATTGATTTGATTTTAAAGTGGATTCCATATGTCGAGATCATCCTTGATCATTTAGATATGAATTTCTATTTTTCGAAAGTCACTTCCAAATTGAGATGTGACTTACTATTTTTTGAAAGTCATATTAGAATTGTTAGAAATGAAATTTTATTATAGGTGGTTCAAACATAACTGAAAGATATGATTTCTTCTAGGTGAAATTCATCCCCGAGCTGTCAAATTTTAACACTCCCTCTCAACTAGGGAGGAATTTATTTCTACATCAAATAAATTTGATTACTTTTATATCTTTCATCCATCTAAGTTCAACTCTGCTCTGTAAAATCGGTAATAATGAAGTCAAAATATAAAGAATAATCATCCACTTGAAAGAAATTTCGAAAGGAAAGAAACATCACATGTCACTTAGACAAGGATTATACTGAACCAATTTTCATCTCAAAAAATTAGGTGATGGAACATATGCCTCACATAGACAAGACTAAAACAAGTCACACATGCATCCTAGAGAAGTCTCACTGCACCTGCATCCTATAGAAGTCTCACTACACCTATTGGCCAGATAAGTGGCTCTTCCCACATCCCAGACTATGGGTCAGATGCATACTAAGGCTTACTCTTGTGGCACACACTACACAAGAGGTTCCTCAACCTCAGGAGCTTTCCATCATCATTCCCTAATCCTATGAGCTATGACAGGGGGGGGAGGCGGCTTAGTGTTCTCTATCAATTGTGACCACCTTCTGGAAGGGTCACGTCCATAAGTCCAAGCTTATCTCTAAAAACCAAGAACATCGCTTTCGGTAAAGACATGGTAAGAATGTCAGTTATATTACCATCAGTGGAGATGTGATGGAGCCTCACTGCTTCTCTTTGCACCATATCCAAAGTACAGTGATACTTTATCTCAATATTCTTGGACTTTTCATGAAACAAAATATTTTTTGCAAGACAAATCCCGCTCTTATTTTCACAATATATAACTGTTGTGTCTGGTTCTTGCTCAAATAGTTCCCCAAAAATATTTCTTAGCCCAAATGCCTCACAGCTAGACATGCTAGGAGCAATGTACTCAACTCAAGCTATACTTAGTACAAAAAAAAAATTATTTCTACTCATCCTAGAGATCATGGCCGATCCTAAGCTAAAGAAACACCCAGAAGTGCTCTTTCTATCAGCAGAATTACATGCCCAATAAGCATCAGTATATCCATGAAGTCATACATTTTTAGTAGTATATTTCAATCTTATATTTATAGTTCCATGTAATTATCTGAGTGTGTTTTTTACAACAATCCAATGGGCATGAAAGGGATCAATCATATGCTGACTCAAAGTGTTTACAACAAATCATATATCAGGCTTAGTGTTTACCAGAAACATCAAAGCACCAATGAGTTGTCTATACTTTGTGGGATTTACTAGACTAGGTCTTATAGCTTTGCAACATAATTTCTTAAAGTTAATTTACATAAGAGTATGCATGGACTTACATTCTACCATAGATTAACATTTAAAGAAGCTTAACAACCTATTTTCCTTGAGAAAGATAAATTTCACCAGGTCTTTTCCAAACCTCTAGACCTTGAAAGTAATGCATTAAACAAAGGTCTTTCATTTCAAATTCAAAAGATAAATCCCTCTTACACTAGAGGATAAGAGGTTATCCTCATATTAATAATAAATCATCAACATAAAATACCAAAATAAAAGGTATAGCTTGGATTGTATTGAAGTATAGGTTTGGTTCTACACTTCTTCTTGTGAAATGAAGCTTTATCAGGTAGTTATCAATTTGATCATACCAATATTTCAGAGCTTGCTTCAACCCATATAAGTCTTTCTTCCATCTGCATACATGAGTTTTCCTATTATGCTATTCAAATCTTTGTGGTTTTTCCACAAATTACTCTTCCTTGAGGAAGTCATGCAAGAAAGCAACTTTCACGTACATTTGGTGAAGAGTCAAACCCTGGCTAGCAGCTAAGGCAACAATAGATCGAATAGTAGTATATCAAGCTACATGTGTAAAAATATCATCATAATTTATTCCGTATTTTTTATAGAACCCTCTATCTACAAATATAGCCTTATATTTTTCAATACTACCATATGCACCATGTTTAATCTTAAACAACCATTTGGAAGTGACAACAGTTTTACCTTGAGGTCTAGGAACCACTTCCTATACATCATTTTGGATGATGTACTCATATTCTTCAGTCATTGAATATTTCCAGACTTTTTCTTTCGTAGCTTCTTCAAAGGTGCATGGTTCTTCCTGAACGATGTTACTCCTGGCAGCAACGTACCCTTGAAAACGAATTGGCTTCTTACTTTTTCTGAACGTTCCTCTTAAGGTAGCATGTTGTTCATTATCTTGAAAGGTATCTTGCAACCATAGTGATCTATTTCTAGTGGGAGGATCATGTGGTGGAGGATGTGGAGGATCCGTGGAACCCATTGGATTATTAGCAAGCTCATTCTTAGATTCTGGTTCAGACCTAGATGCATGCTTTTTTTGATTATAAGCTTGTCTTTCAACAATGACACGAGGAGGAAATTCTCTTGCTTTTCTAAGAGATGCATCGTCATTAAATGTTACGTATTTGCTAAAATCAATATTTATTTGACCAAATACATAAATCCTATAAGCTTTTGAATTATCACAATAACCAACAAACATACCTTTCCAACCTAAAGCTTCCAGTTTGTTCCTTTTCTCTTTCGATACATGTAAGTACACAAGACAACCAAAGTGTTACAAGTCAATTTGGGCATCACTCCCAAAACTCAGATCAATAGAAACAGGTCTATCATACCCTAAATTAGTTGTGACTTGCCTTAAGTAAGTCATCCCATTGCTGGTTTTTATCCATGAAAGTTTGACTGCTTGAAGTCCGGCTAAAATACTCCATCGAGCCACCAACGCACCCCTAGACTACAGTAAGTTATTTTTAGAGAACTTACTCCCATGCAAAGCAGTGTTGCAGAGCACCTAGGCCCACTTAACAGTGAATTGGTCTACTTTGAGTGAATTTTTCAAATGATTCCGAGAATCTTCCCACTTTCTAGTGGCTTCTAGAAGTGGTTCCATCTATCATTCTATCTGATAACTTCGAATATGAACACCATGGAGCCATTAAATTACTTATCCTCTTATCCCATTGAACAAGGAAAATCCCTCATCCATTTATGGAAAATCCATTCAATGACCAATTAATGCCAAACTACCCTCATTTCCTATAAATTGAGCATTGATCATAGTGCAAAAGGAGATGGAATTTGTAAGGTTATGCTGGTGAGATTATATCTCTTTGAGGTATTGTTTGCAAGTAATTTTATGCTACTGATGTGATCAGCATGGACTAAACCTGGAGTGAGTTAACCTCAAATCGATCCGAGTGGTTGTAAATTTTTCTTCTATCTTCTAATAAAGATATTTTTTCTTTTCCCAATACATGTGTTCATGATTTTATATATGTATTTTCAAATGCAATCAATTCAGTTTGATTAAGATGAACAGATCATATGCCTTTATGTCATTTTCTGCCTTCTATTAGTAATTGCGGGTACCAATCAAATGAGTTCAGTTCGATTGGGAGTGACGGGAGCAACAAAACTTAGAAGAAGAATAGTGAAGGATCACAAGTAGGTGTTCTTCTCTTATCCGTTTATCTTAAGGAAAAGGTCAAGTGTCTTTCATCTGTTTTTCTAGGTGCGTCCACCACACTTAGGGAAACTTATCTATTCGTAGGTTTGATTTCCATAAAACAAATTTGTGACTCCACTGGGGAGTGATTGATCATCCCTGGTGGTTTTATCCTTTTTTTCAGCCTCTAGTAGAATTTACTTACTTCATTATAGTCATTTGAATGTGTTTTGGTGAAAGAAGTGTGTTTGCATGCCTATTTTGAGATTCCTCTTGCACCAACGCACTATTGATCTTGACACAGTGATATGAAAAACATTGTTGGCTTAGAGACAGTGCTCTGCAATGCATTTTCTCCCACTTATGGGTGCATTGCTCTCGTGCCCAACCAAAATTCATCATATTTTTGTCTTTTACCATCCAATTCAGTGTCTTGTTTGTTGAGTTTTCAAGTGTCTGATTGAATTTAGAGTCCATATTGATTATGCTATTCTTGATTACTTTGGGTGTCTATTTGTTCAATGTTTCTTATTGTTTTCTTTATCATTGTCGAAATAGCTCCAAATTTAAAGTTTACATTTGATTAGCTATTTATTTTCGAAACAGGAATTGTCGTACTAGTCTTCATTTCTCTGGAAAGTATTGATTGATTGTTTGTGCATATTTGTTTATTTTTCGTTCATTCACACTTAAAAGAAATTGAAAAAGAAAAACATGAATTTTCATATAGTGTTTGTGAGTTTTTCATAGGAATAGTTAGGGAATTTCATTTAGATGTGCTTGTTGTTGTTTTCTTACGATATAATTTCTCTATCCCTTGTAGCTAAGGATTTCATTGTCGGAATTGAATCAAAATGAATCCTTATCATATTAGTTTCATTATACGAATTTCAAATAAATCATGTGGTGAAACTGAAAGGAAAATTTCTAAGAAAGATCATTTAAAATTTATCTCAATTAACCTAAGGGAGCATTGTCACTTAACAATAACATTTAGTGGTCTAGGCTAAAGACGTGTTCTGGTGTCGTAAAACATAGAAACTGTCGTTAATTTTCTGTGATACATTCCGAGTGTGATACCTCATCCCACGTACGTAAGTATATCGAAGCTCATCAATGTACCTTGATTATATCGGGCGGTGTTATAGAATGAAAAGTATATGGGGATGCTCTCATTGTGCGGTTTCGCATTAGACAGTGCTACCACGGATTGGGCCTCCACGTATCATCGAGTATATTTGGGAGGATAACATTAGGTTGCTAACCATCCATAGGCAATCGATTCATCTGCCTTGAACACTGTGATACACTGAACACATCATTCGTGGAGATTGCCTGCACCACTAATACATTTGGTGGAAATTCTGACGCTTTTGACCAAATGTTGGAAATTTCCCCAAATTTTTTCAACTTTTTCAAATCCCGCCTGAAACCATCGCTATACCAATGTTTAGAGACAACTGTCACCATACCGACACTTAGAGGTAAGTGTCGGTCTTGCGATGTTTGCAAAATAGCGTCGTAATTGCGACGGATTTCTGAAGTATGTCGTTATTGCGACGTTACAGAGACAAGTTTTCGCTATTGCGACGTTTAGAGGAAGGTGTCACTATTGCTATGTTTAGAAAAATGCATCGCTATTGCGACGGTTGGTGGCAAAGGGTCGCGCTTGCGACGGTTAGGCGATGTGTCGCTCTTGCGACGGTTGGTGGCAAAGTGTTGCTCTTGCGACGGTTGGTGGAAATGTGTCGCCCTTGCGACAGTTGGTGGAAATGTGTCGCACTTGCGACGGTTGGTGGCAGAGTGTCGCTCTTGTGATGGTTGGTGGCAAGAGTGTCTGGTGGGATAATCCAACATTCACCGGGGGTATAAGCGATATAGGTGTTTATATATGAGTTGAGGTTTTACATGTTTCGATTATGAGCCCAAGGCTATGCACACTCATACAATCAATTGGGACTCAGTGCATTCGCTCAGCCCCTCCCCTCATGACTTGGATTTGGTTGTGGTTTAGCTTGTGGTTCTTCGCCTCGGTCCTGTGGTGATTAGTGTAGGTGCTGAGCCAGGCACTCGACGGAGTAAAAAGCCCACAATTTTATTAAAAATATAAACAATTTGTAAAAATCTCACAATTTTATTAAAAATATAAACAATTTGTAAAAAGCCCACAATTTTATTAAAAATATAAACAATTTGTAAAAAGCCCACAATTTTATTAAAAATATAAACAAGTCACTTCAAAAAGCCCACAATTTTATTAAAAATATAAACAATTTGTAAAAAGCCCACAATTTTATTAAAATATAAACAATTTGTAAAAAGCCCACAATTTTGTAAATGACCCACAATTTGAAAAGGCCCACTTTATTTATTTTTGTTTATTTGAGTTCCCATTGAGTGTGGGTACGACGTTTCAGTTTTCTACAAAGATTAGAGAGATATCAGCAACATAATTATTATTTTCTTTATAGGATAATTTGCATCAATGGAAGAAAACATTAGAGGTGGAAAAAAAATTCAAAAGGGTGAAAGGGTGATGGTAGAGTTTATTGCCCTTACAAAAAATGTTGTATGAGAAATAATGTTAGAGGTTTAATAGCAACAGCAACAATTCATTGTAGGAAATATGGGCACATTGATGGTGGATCTAATGACTATCGTCCTGTGGTAATTAATTATCTATCTTCATTATCTATCTTCATTTTGATTATATCATAAAATTTTATATTATTTTAATATTTTTTATATGCGCACTAATGCTTAATGATTAATGTTTGTAATTTTCATAAAGGCATAGTTGCCCCCAAACTTTTTGCAGATGATCAACCACCTTCCACAGCTAAATAGTAGTAGATTAGATGATGTTGCACCAGTACAAGAGAATATTGCAACAAATATTAGTATTGGAAATGATGTTGTACAAGGTGAAGAAAATGAAGCGAATGATGAAGGTAATTTTAATGATCCCATGGAGGTAGATTATGATGACAATAATGAGACATTTCACATTAATGATGGGACAAATCAAATGCTCCAAGACTTGTATGGTGAGTCAGATGATGAAGGTGGAGATAGTGATGGTATTTATGATGTACCTCTAATTAAAAGGTCAAGTGAACGAATTTTTGAACACTCAAATGCAACTCTTCTCTCTTCTACATTGTTGTTGGTGAACTTAAAGGTTATGAATAATTTGTCGAACAGATGTATGACACAACTCCTAAGGTATGAAACATGTATATATGATCACATATATGTAAATGTTGATTATTTTCCCTTTTTTTAGTTGTAATAAATGTGTAAAAAAATACCTTCAACATTTGTATATATATATATATATATATATATATATATATATATATATATATTTATATGATTAATAATATTTACACTAACTAGTTTTTGTTTATGTCAGAGATTGTTGGGTGAATATTTGTTACCATCGCCAAATACTTTACTTCGAACATATCTATCTTTCACATATTATGAAACACTTTGGAATGGAATATAACACTATAGATGTAATGTCCTAAAGATAAAATTAATACGCTAGAACATACACAACTTGTAATGTCCAAAATGTGGTACCAGTATATATCGAACATATCAACTAACCAAAAAGGTGCCTCAAAATGTTCTTCGTCATATTCCCATAATTCCACGTTTGCAGCGAATGTTTAGGTGTAACAACATAGCACAGTTTATGGATTACCATTCAAAGAATAGAAGTGGAGATGGTGTTCTTCGAATGCCTATAGATGGTTATGCATTTAGAGAAATCGAGGAAAAATATGTAGATTTTAAAAATGAACCTGTTAATATGGGGATTTTCGTTTAACCCAATGATAAATTGTTAATCTTATTGAAGCTTAGATATTA